>CM033625.1:8337001-8469501 GCA_019453435.1 Rhinogobius similis | reverse complement strand
TTTGGGGCTTTTTAAGAGAGAACTTTACAGTCAAAACTCTGTCGGTGAAAGTATGTGTTTTGGAGCTCAGACAACAAAAAAGTCACGTCTCTTCCTCTCAGTTTCAGTGTTTAAAAGTCTGTATTGTAATGTAGATAGATTCAGCCCTACTTTAAAGTGCGTATGACGGTTTTTTGTCATTTTCTCCGTTTGATGCAATAATACTTGTTGTAAAGATAAATGAAAGTTTTATACCAATCAAGCAGCATGTTTTGAAGAAAGTGAAAAATGTGTTAAAAACTTAGGGGAAGTGGAGCAGAGTTCTATATTGATGACATCACAGTAGGGAGACGCAGAGATCATCTAAAAGTTTGGCATAATTTCCATCAAACACATTTTTCTGACCCTTTAACCATGATTTAAATGAATTGATATATTTTTATCTGTCCACATGTGACATGAGTTTTGGCTCAGTGTACTTCGTAGTTGCTAGGTAACAGTGATGTCATTATTTACAATCAGGAAGTAAAAATATAAATCTAAAAATATACTAAAATAGGAAAAGAATTGTAAAACTTTTAGCAAAATCTTAAATAGAATTATCTTAACTGCGTTATTATCGAAAGGCTAGTCCAACCTGTCATAGGCCCTTTAAAGCATGCCCTACTTTAAAGTATGACTTTCTGGAGGCGGCACGTTGCCTGCATGATTCCATGGACATTGAATGTTAAAATGATATATGTATGCTTCGGAATATTCTCCTTGGATATACACTGTATGTTTTATGCCACATTGTGGAATATTATAGCTAATAGAACAACATTTTCATGGAAACAAGCAGTAAGTAAACAAGCAGCAGTCTCCTCCAGGCCATGTACAAGTCAGATTTGTGGAGATACAAGCAAAAAAAAAAAAACAACAAACACAAAAAACAAAACATGCTTTTATTATAGCCTATTTTGTGTCTAAATGTTATGTACTGAGACTTTAAAGGTTGTATATAGTGAAGTTATTGTGAAGTTTCCACCTGGAAGACTAGTGTAGTCGACTAAAGAAACTCTTGGTCGACTAAAGACATGCCATATCGACTAAAAAGGGTGTGGCAAAAGCTATCAGGTATCTCCATGTATCTGACCTAAACTGCAAAAACTACTAGTAAACAATGTATTTATATGTTACAGATAAGGTTATATTAAACTAATGATTCAGCTGATAGTTTCTCCTTTTTGCTGTTGTCCCATATGAATCCTTTCAATCTAAAGAAAATAACAGTCTAACAGTCGACTAATAAAAATGTTGGTCGACTAAAACGCCATTGACCGATTAATCGAATAAATGACTTAAGAACTACAGCACAACCATTACCTTCACCGCCTGCTCAGCAATGATGGGCCGTTGTTTTAAACTCATGTTCTTTCAGGGTTTTGTTTTCACCTCCAGTGTCGAGGCTCCAGGGGGAAGATCCCTAACATGTCCTGCTTTACACCTCCTGCGCATCGCTCATCATTCCTGGCTGGGGCCTAAGCACCAAGCCCAATATGTCCATAAAAAGATATCATTATATCATTCTAGCTGTGTTTCATTCATTATCTTTCAATGCAAGATAATGAATGAATGTCATTTGAGTCTCTCCAGGTTGAAACAATATATTTATAACTTACCAATTTTATAACTTAAAATACCAATGTCACAAGCAGAAAGTGCACGGACGGAAGTGATGGAGTATTTATAAGGTTTACATGCTGCTGACTATAAACAGGCAATTTGGGCAGTGGAATTATTAGATGAAGGTCACGGTGTACGGAGTTTGCACAGAAGAGCATTTCCTGGAAGAAGACACCATGTAGGCTATGTTTTTTTTCTTTTCCTGGAAAGAACCATTATACCATGATTAAAGGCACTTTACCTGATTTTTATGGTCGTATTCCCTACCGTCCAGACATAGTCATTGCATCCGGATCATGCACCATGATGAGATTAATGCTAACAACTAGCATGCTAACAGCACTATCTACTACCTTTCATACCCAAAACCCTTTTGGTACTTTTGGCTCAGCTGCATTTGCACAGACAGAAATAACTTATTTTCATTAATTTGTTGAATGACTTTGGGCCAACTCATCGCACGACTGTATAACCTATTTTAAAACCGTTATTTGTAAGTGTGTGGTTAATGTTGTTTATTTGTATAGATTTTTATGAATGTATCTCACAAGACTTTGCCAACAGAGAGCTACAAACCCCATACTTTTTTTTTTTTTATCACTCTTTTATGCTAACAGTTAGCAATCACAGCTAGCATACTGAATTTACGTCCGTGGAATGGAGAAAATTGTGTATAATTGTTTTTTTCAATACATTTTAATCCTAATCTCAAAACTATCAAAACATTATAAGAGCCAAAGGTACAAAAAGGGTTTCCAGTACAAAAGGGGCACTGACAAACGCACTTCCTGGTTTGCGCGGGATAAAACACTTCATAGTATAATGAACAAATAGCACAGCCATGGCAGGGCAAAACAGCTTCTTTAAAAAAGCTACATTTTTTAGTATAATGGGATATTTAACTTCACTGACTTGGCTGAAGTTAGTTGTCAAAAAGCAACAAAAACCAACCAAAAATATTATCTAACTGCACCACTAACCACATTCACACACTGCGTCTTTAAATGCATTTCTGAAAGCCTTAAATATCTTACTTTAAAGTCTATCTGGGCTGATTTAATTTGCTCTTCTGCTCATTATGGCCTGAGTGTTGCCAGCCCCGTCCTCTCCCCACATTTCCATCCGTCCATCTGTCCGAAGGGCGGCTCCGTTAAACTGGACAGAAAGTGCACTCTAACAGCCTCATTTTCTAACCGACCGGGCGACATGGAGCAAAGCCACCAGAGGAGACAGCAGCCAGCAGACATTATAAAACCTGTTGGAGCTCAGGACGAAAAAATGGCAGCGAAGGATGGGGGAACATAAATGAATGTGGAGTGTTGTCAAGGTGATATGGCTCGACTCTAACCTTTCTCTCTCATTAACTTTGGAGCTTTAACGATGGCGGCACAGACAGGTAGGTTTTGACGAGAGCCTGGTGCAGGGAGAGGTGTGGGGAGGCCGCGGTGCCCTTGTAGGAGCGCCTCTCTGTCAGCCTCCAGAGTTTAACTGAGCCCCGGTAATACCACACACGGGAGAAATATGAGGTTTGGGACAGGTGGTAAAAAGATTCTGGGAGAAGTCGGGATTAAGTCATTTATCAAGAGGGAGAAAATGGGAGTCTTTGTTGTGGTATGTTCAGACCGATTGCGATTTCGATGAACGAATCCGCGTCTTTAGGAGCTCGGCCAGGGAAATGACAGCTGTTTTGAGAATATATTATCAAATGCATACATCCATGGTTGATGTGAGGATAATCCAAAGTATTTAGGTAAAAAAACGAGTTAAAATGTTGGAAAAGGGTGCTGCTATTTGAGGGTTTTAGATCCAAATAAAGACAATAGTTGTATCTCTGCAGCTAACAATTATTTTCGATTAGTCCAGTGATTACTCCATCGTTTAATCAATTAGTTGTTTTTAAAATGCAAAACACCCTTGAATATGAGAATTTTACTAAATTTTACCCAAATAAAAGTGTTCAACAACATCCTGGTGAAGGATATTTATAGATGAATAAGTATTTTAATCAAAAACACACAATTTACATGTTTCCAGTGTGTTTTTTTTGTCATTCCTGCTCTGTCTGAGAAATAAAACTTCTTCTTTCAGCACAGAGAATGTTTTAGAGTCTGTTTATCGACCAGTTAACGATTACTTGATTATTTAAAGCAGGGGTGTCCAAACTTTTTCCATCGAGGGCCACATATTGAAATATAGACCAAGCGGAGGGCCACAAATCAATCGTGAAACGTTCAAAAAAGCTGCATTTATCTGATGTTTTAAGTGTCACCACATCTACATTCAGTCTCAATGTCTTAATATCAGGTCTGTCTTGCACCAAAATGTTAGTTATTTAGGTTGGAATTGTAGAAAATCTGAAATGTGCTGTAAATAGTACTTATCAGGACAATGTAGGCCGGTTCACCAGGAAGCCTGAGGGCCAAGAAAAATTGGTCTGAGGGCCGCATTTGGCCCCCGGGCCTGAGTTTGGACATGCCTGATTTAAAGTCTATATGACAGGTTCTCATGCTTTTCTAGTTATGATTTAGTTTGGTGGGAGGGCACCTGTGGCAAATATTTAGCACAGTTTTACATCTGTGAAGTTGCAGTTTGTCAAGAAATTTTCAGAATAAAACTTTACAATCTCAGGAAGTTGTTCTGAGTTCTAAAATGGAATCCCTCTGTGATGTCATCAAAAAGCGACGAGCCACTGAAAATAAAGAGACAGTTAACACTCAACTGACACATTTTTCTGACAGTTTAAACCACCATTCATCAAAATAAATGTGTTTTCAGGTGTTACTTTTTGTGAAATCATAACTACTGTGTAATTTATATAGATTTTGGCCCTTGTTTTCAAAATGGTTGCTAGGTAACAGCTGTGAAATCACCTCTATCTATGTCATATTTGCTGCCCATGTCCAACCAGGAAGTAACATTATAAACATGAAAAAAAACTGTCAAATTGGGGACAAACTGGCAAAATGTTTCGTAAAATCTTAAATATAATCATGTTTGCTACGTTTTAGTGAAATGTGTCATCAAATCTGTCATATTCACCTTATTCTGCCCCGCCCACTTTTGCAGTTTTTTGCCACAGATCTGCACTTTTGTTGTAAACGCACTTCCGTTTGACGAGAACTCCTTTAAAGCTAATGACGAACGAGGGAAAAGTCTCGCCGCTAAAATGTTACATAAAGTAGGTTGATTTGTGTAAATTGTTTAATGAACACGAGCAACAACAAGTCAACAACGCTCCGATTTCCTGGTCAGTCTGAAAACGGCTTTTTAGTCCGAGTAGAACTTATTTTCTGTTGAGTTTGTCTGCCCCGTATAAACTTATACAACGGAAACAAGACGGCAGCGCGTACAGAAACTTCCGGAATAAGGTGAATAGACTTTAATTAGTTGACAACCATTTCTATAATCTATTAGTTGTGATTAAAAAAATCTTGTTGCAGTCCTACTCTGAAGCGTACAATAATCTGTTAGTCTTTGTGTGCGATAAGGCCTGCTTTATAGTTGATGATGTCATTCCCTCTATTCATTTTTTTCTTGTTTTCAGTATCGATCCAGCTTCCTCCGGTGGGATTGCCCTGAACACTCACAGCGCTAACCCTGTCACTAATAATAACTTTCTGGTCGCGGCCGGTTCCGTCTGAACGTATCATTAAAGAAAGACTGCAGATTTATTTGGCCTGTGCATGAGACGGTAAGGTTATAAGTAAGGTAAACACGTGGAATATAAAAGGTAATGTTGTTTAATTTTGTTTAATGAAACTAAAGACGAGGATTTGTAAAACAGCTAGATGATAACACAAATAACTTTTTTCTTTTTTTTTGTTGCTTTTTGCAGATTGCAGATTTGCTGACCTGGTTTATGGTTAATATCTGTAATTACTGTGCCAATCCACATGAAACAAAAACTGGAATATAAATATAAAAATAAGTGAAATTCAGAAACTGATGCCATTATTCAACCACAAAGAGTGTTCTGGACTATTCAAGACTTTAGTTTGTGGTGCCAATCCCTAACAAATGATAATACGGCTCAACATCTGTGGGTCATAAATTACTACTTAACTTCCAATTAAACATCTATTTTGTGATAAAGGATAAAGAAATTCTCCTCTTACGTGCCCAGGGTCGATTATTGTTATTCTGGGCATGACTTTAATTGAATAACCATTAGGGCTACACGATATTGGACATTATTGCGCTGGGTGATATGGCCATTAAGATCTGATATTGATATTATTGTGTATTTAAATACGCTTTTTGACTAAGGCTGAAACTAAAGATTATTTTAGTCGTCACTAGTCAGTGATTATTTCTATTGTAGATTGAGACTTTGAATAAACTAACGTTTTTAGCCAAATAAATGTTGAAATATTGTGAATGAAGCTTTCTAGAGAGAGAATATTTATGAATAAAGTGTATAATTGAGGACAATAAGAAATGGTCTATTCTTTTTTGCATTTTTTCTATAATAATGTCACTGTCTTTGTTATAAAAGTTTTTAAGTTTGTGTTTTAGAGTTTGTTTAGTCCAGAGAACGACGACCATCATCAAAATTCAACTACAATTATTGTTTATAATCGACTAGTCACGATTATTCTACTAATCGTTGCAGTTTTGATGCATTAATGTCTGTTATATTAAAATAAAAACCAACAAATACAAAACCGAGACTGATTTAGCTTGAAAAAGCTAGATTTTTCAACAACATTTCTATCAGATGAAGTCTTCGGTGTCACTGCAATATATTTAGTTTGTTGCGATATCGTTATTGCGTCAGACAATATTGCGATATCGATACTTTTGCAATATATTGTTGCAGCCTTACTAACCATTCCATTTTATTAGATCAATTACAGCTCCTTTGTCGTCTTCAGTGCAGACCAGTGCTCTTCAAACTTTTCACACAAGTACCAATAGTCAAAAAGTGCCACAATAGGCCTTTATCTAAACCTGGACCACACCATGAGTAAATTGTGAGTAAACCATCCAGTACAAGCCTTAAAAAAAACAAAAGAAAGAAAAAAATGCTACTTGAAGAAACCCACAGTCCATCATTGGTAACTTTGAGAACAATCAATTAATTTAAACAATAATTAAATATAGTATTGATCGATATGTCTATAGTTTTCATTAATAAAACGTTTGTAATCTGCAATAAATTGAAGAAAAAACTTAATTTCCAGACATTTTAATCTCCTCTCACTCATATCTTTCGATGAGTTAACCTTGCACTTAAGACGACTGGCTTTGTTCGACGCGATAAAAGTCTTTGCATGAGTTTTTTAGCCTCCGCTCTGAGAACGCGGTGACCACAGCGCGCACAAGCCTAAAGAAATGGCAGTATCTGATGCGAATCCATACAACTTCTCCTGTGATTCAATTTGAAGACGCATGGCTAGACTTCCATTAAAACTGCACCTCTGAGAGCGCGCGGATCAATGTCAAGCTCCTTCTGCTACAAGAGAATTTGATTGTTTTTCATTGAAGATTTACAACCATAAAATGGAAGCGGCAACATAAAAATCAAAGCCAGAATCGAGCTTACATTTTGTAATTAAAACGGGCTTAAGCACCTAAACTTCTTTTCTAACGAGGCTCCGGTGTCACTCACGGCTGGTCGAGCGGTTGTCAGTCGTCAAAATTGTACGGATGCACCACCGATTCAGCTTTTTCAGTTTCTTTCTGCAAAACTAGTCATCAAATGCTCCTAAAAGCTTAGGACTGTTAAAGCTTTATAATTCATTCATTATTTATTTATCTTTACTAAACCAGGTAAAAAAAGAGCGAATTGTTATTTACGGGCGCCAATACAAAAAACTCTCTGCAAAAAACAAACAATTTACATGATTCTTTATTTTCATTTTATTGTTTATTTATTGGTGCATTTCTTTATTTCATAATGTTAACATTTTATTAATTCATTGTCTATTACAAGTTTAATTATTTAATGACATATTTACTTAATTATTTAGTATTATTTAATTTTGGCACATTGAACCCTCCAAAAAAGGGTATGCCATGACTATAGTCGCTTACATGAAATAGATTTTTTTTTTTAAGTTTACGTCCCCAATAGATGACTGATTAGGGAATTGGATCAGAATCGGGAAACTTGGGCCGATAACCAATCCCTTACATTTTCCATTATCTGGGTCATCCCTATAAAACAGCCCTGGTTTTTCATAGTTTGCTATGTTTGGACGCTAATGCGAATGCTCCCACTGAAAAGGCATCGGAGCTGACATATGGAACAGTACCAGCCCTTAGAATGCAGCCGTTCTGTTTACAAACAACGATTAATGCAGTGTTTCCCAACCAGGGGACCCCAAGGGGTACATGAGCAGTTACCGGGGGCACTTGGAATGGTTTCAGGTTTTAAAAGAAAATGAAATGTACTTTTATCTGAATTAAAAAGTGTTATTAGTTGCAAATTTAGCATCTTTTTGGAGTATCTTGACCATAAATCAAATAGTATAGTGAACAATATGCGACTACTAAACCCATTTATTTGCCTGAAACTCAAATTAAGGGGTGATTAAGATTAAGGGGCTGTGAGTGTGAGACAAAGCTTAGGGGGTACTCGAGATTGAGAACCACTGGATTAATGCACTGGCGGTCACTTCGCTCAAAATGGACGACTCTTTTTACGTACAAAAAATGAGCACAAATGAGTCTATAGTCTCATGAAATGGGTGTTATGTTTGCCAATATCGCAATAACAATCATTTTGCAGCTCTAATTTGCTCCGCCCCTTTAATCCTGGCCCAGAGCTTGTCTTGAAGGCAAAAGGTGCTGCAATAAGAGTGTGACATTGCGGTGAGGACGCTTTAAGCCTTTCATTTCCTTGTGTCTAAAAGCGAAGTCATAGAAAACTTAAGCGAAGGACGTAGATGCTATTATCTAGTCTGCTCAGCTGGGAGTTACGCAAGAATAACAAGGAAGCGATGTGTGTGTGTGGCTGTGGAGTGGCTTTTGGGAGTGGACTATATTAAAGAAGCTTAAGCGAAGACTAATACAAATATTTGAATGGAGAATCACAAGGTTTAATGCTGCGCGCGACTACAAAACAAGAGAGGTATTTGAGGAAAACTCCCTTGCTGCTAAATCACCCGCATTGTCCCTATCCTCCATTTTTTTCCCACCAAGCAGACGCCGCTCCTCTGGGTTTAAAAACTCATTTTCATCCCTCTTGTAAGCTCTGTGTTTTAACATATTTGCTTTAAATCCTATTATGAGGCCTCTGTGATAGGACTAAGGCTTGCAAATTGGAAAGTATCTGCAGGCAAAAAAGAAAAAGTTGTACATGGAGGTAATCTTTAGAATCTAATCTCTGTGAGGACTGGGGGCTTTCTGGCGGACTGTGTAGGGGAAGCATGAAGTCGCTGTAAGTTGAAAAGTAAAGAAAGCGATCGTATGTGAATGTGGAGAGAAGGGATTATGAAGAGGGATTACCTGTTGAGGTGGAGGAGTCCAGTGATGTTCGGTTTTGGTGCACTGCGTCAAAGCTTTTCCGCTGGAGACGGAGGGAAAGCGGAGAAGGCGTGTCGTCGCTGGAGTCATCGGAATCGGACCAAGAGTGCATCACCTACAGGAGGAATGAGTTAAGGAAGGTAAGTGATGCTGTGAGCAGGGGCGTAGCATCAAGTTCTGGGTCCCACGTATGAACCGTCTCGATGGGCCCCTAATTATTGCGATATACGATACGGCCGTTAAGATCTGCGATATCGATATTATTGTGAGATTTAAATACGCTTTTTGATTGAGGCTGAAACTAAAGATTATTTTAGTCGTCAACTAGACAGCGATTATTTCTATTGTAGATTAGCCAAATAAATGTTGAAATATTGTGAATGAAGTTTCTAGAGAGAGAATATTTATGAATAAAGTGTATAATTGAGGGAAATCAGAAATGGTCTATTCTTTTTTGCCATTTTTCTGCTAATTCAGTTTGAAAAGGCTAGATTTTATTCAGGATTTTTCCTTTTCAATGTTTTCATTTTATAAACAGAAACAGAAACAACAACAGAACATTTCTATCAGATTTTGAGACTTTGGCGTTACTGCAATATATTTTGTGTTTTTTTTGTTATTGCGCCAATATTGTGATATCGATACTTTTGCGATATATTGTTGGTTTGTTAAAGGAAACATATTCTGCTAAAGTGACTTGTTTGAGCTTTTAACCCTGTTCTCACATCAAAAACACACCCGAAGTAGCATTCAGTTGCATTCACGCCGTTTTGAGGAATGTTTATCAGAAACCCCTCCCTCCTCCGAGCATCAAACACACTTCGTGCTGAACTCATTCCATCCGGGACATATTTTCGGATCATCTACGTCACTTATCAGAGAGTCTTACGCTATTTTTAGTCCTTAAATCATCTCTAAACTCATTCTAAGCATTTCTGCCTCTAAACAGGATAACTGCTACTGCTAACACGCATCATAAGTTTGTGCTGAAAATAAGTTAAATAATTAATTGTAATTTAAGATTGTATTTTGCGCTGGCGCCATCTGCTGGCTGGATGCACTCTGTAAGTGTAATTTCATAGTGACTGATAACACAGGTCATAGAATGAATCAGAAACTTTTTTTTTTTTTACATGAGATTAAATTTAAGGCACTCAAGAGCATGTTTAAAGGTTACCAGCAATGTGAAAAATGCAGAATATTTTTCCTTTAAAGATAATTTGTTAAACTTCTGACTTCAGTGTTATTTTGTACTAGAAACTTAAGATGAATTCCTTAATCAGGAGTTTTGATGTCACCTTGCTGGGGTCATTCTGTGCTGCTCGCTTGTCTGATTACTTTACTTCACGGTGTTAAGCGCTAACAGACTCTACAGGTGCTGATACTGCCACGAGTTTGGCAGAAAATACAGCATTTCTGGTTAAATCTACTCTTCATCTTCATCAATCGATAACTTGTCAAACCAAAAACAACGTGGCTTACTTTTGAACGATGCGCAAAATGATATATTTCAGAAACTACTCGTAAAAACTTGCAAGCTTGCTTTAATTTAGAATTCAATTTGCGTCTTCGCCGGAGGAAATTTCCCCTATTAGTGAACTTCTAATTAACCCCTGAAGCTCTCGTGGGCAGCTCCTCCTAACAAGAAGGTGAGTGAGCCGTGTTCAGTGTCCTCCAGTGAGACGAGGCCACAACAGGAAGCTCTGTGTGGTTAAGATTAGATGGAACATATTAACATTCTTACCAGAGCTCGGCGAGACACTGCAGTGGCCTGGTGGCGAAAAGGAGGGAGGTGTGAGCGAGGCTGGACAAGCATAACAATGGACGAAGTGAGAACAACGACAGCGTCTCTGAGTAGAGCTGCATTTGTTTTGGGCTGAAATAGTTGCTGTTATATTTGTTTTTACGAACGACTGTATTCATTAGATGTCATTTTGAAATTACATCAGACTTAAAGCGAGACACTACAGGCAAGACTCTTTTTTTTCAGTTTTTTTGTTCAGTTTGTTCTCTCACATATCGGCTTTCATGTGTAAACAATAAACTTCAACAATCTGCTCTTAAAAATGTTTTATTCTTCCATTTAATCCACTTCATCCATAGATTTCTCTGGGACATATTTATGAATCAGTTTTATTGCCATTGTCAGTGAACAAATTTCACAAACCAGGAACTTGCTTTGGTGATATGAAATAACAATGAATACAATTGTGGAAAATATGAAGTGTAAATGTATAAAATAAGACAAAAAAAAGTGTAAAATATACTTAAATTACAATGCAATAGTGTTCAAATCAACATAATATGATTTTAAAAAATTGTCAAATACATTTTTAATCTTACATTTGTTCCAGTAAAATGTATTAGTGCTGATTTCTCTAAATTTAAGATTTTTTCCTAAATACACCTGCAGTGTTTTGAAACTTCTCCTGTAGTTTACTCACGTGAACTTCTTGTCATGTTTTCGTACAGAAATAAGGCACTTTATGTGTAAAAACAGCCAAATTTGCACATATTTGGAAAAAATGGACAGAAGCAGGTTTAAATTTCTTGGTTCATTTTGTACACATTAGTTACAAAACAAATACAGAGTGATCTTATTTTGTTTTTGATTAAGCTAAATCAGAATGAAACTTGTTTTATAATTCTAATTTCGCCTAATATTTTATACTTAAAACTTTAATAAATCAGGCTTGGAATTAAATATCAACAAATCCTTCAGTACGTTCTGTCAAAATCGTATTAAGTACAAGATTTAAAAGTTAAACGTGTGCAAGCGATGCACTTTAAGGCTGATCTTTGTATCTCTAGGAGAAAAATGCATTTTAAGAAAACAACTTCTGAAGTTACAATGTCCCAGAGAAATCCATGGATGAAGTGAATTGAATGAAAAAATAAAACATGTTTAGAATCAGATTGGACACGTTTTTAGTTTCAACATGAAAACCGACCAGAAAACAAACGAACAAACTGCAAAATGCTTGTAGTGTCTCGCCTTAAACCAGTGCGCTCTGTTGTTGCGTCCTTGGGCAAGACACTTTACCCACCTTGCCAGTGAATAAAAGCAGTGAGTAATAGTTGGTTGGAGAGACGATGATGCAAATTGACAGCTGCGGCTACATTAACATCACAATCAACCAATGTGGACTGAATGAACGATGCAGCGTGAAGAGTCTTTGACAGTCAACAGAGCAGTGTGCAATCAAATGTATTATATTATTATTATTAGGATTATTATTACGATTATGGTTGCTTCCAAATGGTAAAATCACTGCTATAGAACAGGGCTATTCAACTTTATTTAACCGAGGGCCAGGTTTTTCAGATGGTTTTGCTTCGGGGCCGAAAACGTGTCCAACACTTTTGAAATATGAAAAAAAAAGTGACACAAAAGGCTTTAACAACATCTGCAGAACTGAACCAGGACTAAACCAGGACAGAACCAGGTCCAAACCAGGACAGAACCAGGTCCAAACCAGGACTAAACCAGGCCTAAAATGGACCTAAACCGGGTCTCAACAATTCAAAACCAGGACTAAATCAGGACTGAACCAGGATTGAACCAGGATTGAACCAGGTCTAAACCAGATCTAAACCAGGACTAAACCAGCACTAAACCAGGACTAAACCAGGTCTAAACCAGGATTGAACCAGGACTAAACCAGGTCTAAACCAGGAAAGAACCAGGACTAAAGTAGGACTAAACCAAGAATGAACCAGGACTAAAGTAGGACTAAACCAGGTCTAAACCAGGACTAAACCAGGACTAAACCAGGACTAAACCAGGTCTAAAATTGACCTAAACCGGGTCTAAACAAGTCTAAACCAGGACTAAATCAGGACTGAACCAGGATTGAACCAGGTCTAAACCAGGAAAGAACCAGGACTAAACCAGGACTAAACCAGCACTAAACCAGGACTAAACCAGGTCTAAACCAGGATTGAACCAGGACTAAACCAGGACTAAACCAGGACTAAACCAGGTCTAAACCAGGAATTAACCAGGACTAAACCAGGACTAAACCAGGTCTAAACCAGGACTGAACCAGGACTGAACCAGGACTAAACCAGGACTAAACCAGGTCTAAACCAGGACTAAACCAGGTCTAAACCAGGAAATAACCAGGACTAAACCAGGACTAAACCAGGAATAAACCAGGACTAAACCAGGTCTAAACCAGGAAAGAACCAGGACTAAACCAGGACTAAACCAGGACTAAACCAGGTCTAAACCAGGACTGAACCAGGACTGAACCAGGACTAAACCAGGACTAAACCAGGACTAAACCAGGTCTAAACCAGGACTAAACCAGGTCTAAACCAGGAAAGAACCAGGACTAAACCAGGACTAAACCAGGTCTAAACCAGGACTGAACCAGGACTAAACCAGGACTAAACCAGGTCTAAACCAGGACTGAACCAGGACTAAACCAGGACTAAACCAGGACTAAACCAGGACTAAACCAGGTCTAAACCAGGACTAAACCAGGTCTAAACCAGGAAAGAACCAGGACTAAACCAGGACTAAACCAGGTCTAAACCAGGACTGAACCAGGACTAAACCAGGACTAAACCAGGTCTAAACCAGGACTGAACCAGGACTGAACCAGGACTACAACTACAAAAACAAAAAAACTACCATTTGCACTTTAAAGAACCAAATAGTGGAACAGACTTTGTTTGACACGTTATAAACCCCATTTTTTTAACTTAACGGTTTGATTTGGTAACGTTTTAGTAGATTATGTGCCGCAACCAAACTTTTAGCATTATACAACCAAAGAAAAGTGTAACACGACTCAAGAAAGGTTGAAAAACACTGCTATGCCTCCTTAACCGCAGAAATCCTTTACTGTTTATGTCATTTCTTTCCCTTGTTTCACAGCTAAAACGATCTCTGTAGCAAAACAATAAATGTACAATGAAACTGTGAAGAAAGAGTGATAAAAAGGCCAAGTAAGTGGATATAGAAATGGACAAGGCTGGGAAATGACTTCCTAATCATAACCACCATCTGTACAATCACGCAGCTCACTTTAGCCAGGTTTTTTAATAAAGTACGACAAGACTGCCCAGCTTTTTCTCTCTTCTTCTTTTCTTGCATAAAGGATTCATACCATTAAACAGCTGATAGGTCACTGGGGACTGCCGTTGCGCTCGCTCTGTAATCCACTCTTTTCTCCCCAGCGCGGCGTGTACCTTTAACACCAGACCCTTAGGTATCTCCAGCTACAGATGAATAATGTAAAGTAATTAGAGCGTACAAGACTTTTCTGATATTGCTGGTGCGCTACAACAGGAGACGAACTGAATTTTTGTCTTCACTGTCTAAGAAGGGTAATGACTTTGGAACTTGATTTCTTTCCATTAATCAGCCTTAAGAGAAGTCAAACCGGCTATTTATTGATACGGTTACCTTCTACAATGTACGATATGGATCAAAATATGTGTCTCTATATCGTTTTTCATATCGTTTTACAATATTTACTGTATCTGTTGGTTAAAAAGTAGAAATGTATCGCAAATCTAGTGTTCCAAATCTAATAAAAACAAAATGTAACGTCCAAAAGTGAAAAAGAAAATGATATTCTGTCAACTGGACCAAAGATTCAAGAGTGAATGTGTTTGGTCACTCATCCAAGTAGTTTCTTCACTTCATTTGACAAGGTTCGAGATAGAGCTGGGTGATACTGACAAAAATTATACATGGATTTTATTTTTTTGGAGTATCCTAATAACGATATTATAGTTACATTATGTCAATCCAACAGAAATGTGTTAAAATGTCTTTCAATGTGTTAGTCAAGGTTTAATTATCACCTAATAGACCCTTTAAAAGTTTGTAAACAAAACATTATACATTTGGAATGGAGACAAAAGTGAAGTGCAATATAATGTGATTTCACTGGAGAAACTGGGATTTACTCAGAGTATCACAAAATATGAAAAACTGAGATGATTTTGGAAAATGTGACTGACATCAAAGCTGCTTTAAACACATTTATTATTGTATTTTACATTATGTTTTAGGAAATAAACTCTGAATAAACTCTGATAAACTCTTTACATTTTTGATGAAGGAACAATCCAGATTTATGGGTTTTACTGGAAAATACTCACAGAAATGTTGAGCCCACGATAATTTTTCATTTTTCATTTTATCTCGAGATATATTAGATGATATTCGATAAATTAGATGATTTTGAAGCTAAAATACAATTTGAAGACCAGGAAATTGTATTTTGTCCATCATTTGTTATACAAAAAGCAAACTAACTAACCTTTCTACCTTGAAAATTCAAATGTGTCTTTTTCACAAACGCTTAAAACCAGTAGAATTTAGATCTGATGTGAGCTAATCACTGAAAAATTCACAGTCAATGTCATTTTTGCCTCCATTCTGGAATTTTGATGACATTTTAAAGGGTCTATTCACCTTGTTCTGGAAGTTGTTGTGGGCACCGCCATCTTTTTTCTGTTGTAGTTTACACGGGGCAGACGAGCTTAACAGAAAATTAGTTCTACATGGACTAAAAAGCTGTTTTCAGACTGACCAGGAAATCGCTGCGTTGTGACTTGTTTTTGCTCGTGTACATTAAACATTTTACACAAATCAATCTACTTTATATAATGTTGTAGCGAGAGATTTTTCCCTTGCTCGCCAAACCAGAAGTCCCTTTACTACAAGAGCGCGGATCATAAACATAAAAAGAGGCAAATGTGGGCGGGGCAGAATAAGGTGAATGCCATTGTTTGAAAGTTCACAACATAACTTTATATAGATACACTCGATATTCAAATTTTGCCAATCTATAACAGCGTTCTCATCAAACCGGAAGTGTGTTTTCTACAGGAGTGCGGATCTGTGGCAAAAAAGAGGCTAAAGTGGGCGGGGCAGAATAAGGTGAGTGGTTGTTTACAGTAAGAAGGATCTGTTGTTAGTAAAGTCTATAGAACTACTTTAAGGTGTGAATTGTCCTCATTACATTGAATGGAGGGACATAACATAATACAACAGCTAATAGGACATAATAATTTGCCTATTACAAAAAAAAATACAAGTTTACCAGTTGCACTTTTAGTCAGTGTGGATGAAATAATGTGGTTTGTACAAATGAGCTGCAGCAACATATATATTCCTGAAAATGATTAATAAAGCATTTCTATGTATCTATTAATCTACCTCCTCATTCTTTACTCAAGTGATTTTAAAACAGAAAACAAAATGAACAATGGCGCTAACACAGCAGCACATCCAGTATCATTTCAAAGATAATTCCCTTCGCGGCAATAAAGGTTTCATTCGTTTATTCATCACTTCGACAAAAGCAGAAGAAAAACACACATGCTCGAGTTACAAACAGGAAGAAAGCTTTGTTTGTGCTAAAAGTGGAGTGGAAGTGTAGAGGGATGTTACCTGTGCTGGGTCTGACAGCTGCTGGGCCTCATCAGCGGGCAAATCCCTCTCCTCCTCCTCCTCCTCCTCCTCCGGGGCAGGACCAGAGGCGCCGGGGTCTGGACGGGCGCTGGCAGGACTCGCTCTGTCGTCTGAGGGTCTGCGTCTGTGAGAACGGGCC
The DNA here is from genome assembly GCA_019453435.1 of Rhinogobius similis. Lineage (NCBI taxonomy): Eukaryota > Metazoa > Chordata > Actinopteri > Gobiiformes > Gobiidae > Rhinogobius > Rhinogobius similis. Next base: position 8,452,810 of record CM033625.1, on the reverse strand, counting down.
TGTGCTGCGGAGTCTTCATCGGCGGAGTCCTCGTCACACAGGGCCAGGTCCAGGCTGTCGCTCGACATGTCATCGTCGCTGTCTGCAACAGCAGCACAGTTCACTTCAGAGTTTAAGTTGTTGTTTTTAATTCCAGATAATGTGTAAAGAAAGATACTTTACTTTAGGGTACGATTGTGAACATAAACTAGCTGCAAATGTACTTGAAAGTTAAGGTGAGACACTACAGGTGAATAGGAAAAAAAATACATTTAAAGAGACAAATTTGAGACTTCTCCTGTAGTTTTCTCACATAAATGTAAGAAAAAAAGATTACCATTTTTTCATCATGTTATATTTTCATGTAGAAATAAGACATTTTATGTGTAAAAATGGATAAAAATACACATATTTGGAACATTTTAATATGAAAAATTGACAGAACCATGTTCTGATTCTTGGTTCATTCTGGATATTGTAAACAAATTTACAGAAGGGATTTTGGATTTCTTATTTAGTTTTTAGGTAAAATAGATTGGACTGAAAACTGTCCTAAAAATTCAAATTTCGCATCATTTAAGTCTTTTGCAGCATTTTAACTTAAAACTCCAAAAAATCAGTTTTAGAATTAGATATCAAAAAATCCTTCTGTACGTGTCGTCAAAATGTTGTTGAGTCTAAGACTGTACAGTTTGGTGTGGGATCTACTTTATGTCTCGAGGGAGAAAAATGCCTTTTAAGAAAACGGTCTTTGAAGCTACAACGTCCCAGAGAAATCTATGGATGAAGTGGATTAAATGAAAGAATAAAAGATTTTTAAGAGCAGATTGGACATGTTTGTTGTTTCCACATGAAAGTCGATATGTGAGAGAGAAAACTGATCAAAAAAGAAAAACTTGAAAAAAATTGGTTTTGCCTGTAGTGTCTCACCTTAAAAAAAAACTCTGTGGTCTCTTTGGTCACTCTCCACAGGAAAAGTTACATAGTGCACCTTTAAAGTGACAAATGTGCATTTCTCGGGTAAGACATGATAATGCTCTCTTCCTCTTCAGAGCTAAGACATTCTAAAAAGCAGGTTTATTCAAACTGACACAAGACAAACTATCGCAACTAGGAATGTTTGAAATCTAATTTTGCTTTAATAATACACAATTTTAGGAATATTTTAGGAGTATTTTCCGATATTTCCATTTTAAACTCCGCAGTAAGGGCCATAAATGTATTTTAAGTTGAAGTAAAGATCACAAATTGCTTTCTACCTGTGGCCCATTTAGGCAACTGTTGTTGTGATTTTGGGCATTATAAAAATAAATTGATTTGATTTGATTTGATTTAGCTTATCACGTATAAATGATAAAAAATAATGTTCATTAGTCTCTTAAAGGACACATATTGTGCATTATTTGTATTGTTATTGGCCTGCTTTAGAACTAAAGAAAAAGTTTTTACAAAGAACAATATAACTTTATCACTGCCTTGGGAGATGCCATATTAACTTAACTGTGGCTCCATCTACTGGCTGCAGAGGCAATTACACATGTGTATAAACTGGTTTGATATGCTGTTGGTATGCTAGGCTATCATGCAGATACAGTGATCATGTTTAGAGGCAGAAATGCTGATTTAAGGACTTAAAAACAGCCAAAGATTCTCGGATAAGTGACGTCTAAAATCACAATAGCATAATATGTGTCCTTTAAAAAAAAAAACGGCGCACCAAATATTCGTCGTTTTATCCATATTGGCCGACACTGATATCACAGAAAATTTGTTTATATCGGCTGATACTGGGACCAATATATCGCCCATCCTTCATTTTAATCCAAGGGCATGATGGGTAAAGACAAAACTCCATATCGTGTTTGGTGTGTCTTTGCTTGTTGTGATCTCACACTGTTGTATCTGTGGATGCTGTAAATGTGTGTAGCGCGGTGCATCAGTAATAGCTTGCCGAGGAGTGCTTTAAGTATTGTTCAAATGTTTCTGCAAGACCTTGTATCGACTTCAGGGCATTGTGGTATTCTCGGATCAGAGCGAACGTTGATTCTTTTGCATAACCTACGATGAAAAGAAACGAGAATAAAGCAATCAATTTGTGTTGCATATTTCAAGGGCCAAAGAAAACAACTTTTTATTAAATTAAATTAAATGCTAAATACATCAAACATAACAAAAGCAACTCAGCGCTTCTCGGTAATTAAGTTTTGACCTACGCAATACAATTATTCGCTAGTATGAAAGTTGCTATTGATTCAGAATGTGTAGACAGAACACTGGGGAATCGGGCCATTCTTCAGCCTGTAATTACCTCCCTGTCTGATGTAGCGTAGTGTCAGGTATTTACTTAAAACTTAAATCAATATAAAAAAAATAAACATAGCCGCAAAGGTTTTTATAGTGAGATTTAAATTAGCTGTGACAGGGGCCGTTAGCGATGTCCACATGCGCTATCCTACAATAAAAAGAGACTGCAGCCTTGATTAGCTGCCCGTATCGATTTGGACCCTTATTTAACACAAGTGTGATCTCTTAATAGCAGTGTTGCCCAAACTTTTTAGGGAAGATTTGTAAAGTCAGTGCTCTTTAACTTTATGGTCAATTCAGTTTTTTTCAACCATGATTCGACACAGCAGCACTGGTAAGTCACGTTTTACAATTAAAAGAAGATATTATGCTTTCGTCTGCTTTATAGGTAAAGTCTGTAATTGTGTTTTAAGTTTCAAAGTTTCATGTAAGTCAGTGGTTCCCAAGCAGAGGTACGTGAGGAATTACCTGGGGGTACTTGGAATGGTTTTAGGTTTTAAATGAAGAGAAAATGCATTTTTATCTGAATAAAAATGTCATTGGTTGTAAATTTAGCATCTTTTTGGTGCATGTTGGCCCATAAATATAACTGGAACAATAAATATAATAGTAATAATTGACTATATTCAACTACTAAACCTATTTATTTTCCCAAAACTCAAGTTAAGGAGTACTCTGAGTGTGAGACAAACTTTAGGGGGTACTCGAGACAAAAAAAGTTGGGAACCACTGACAAATTCTGGGCCCCAGGTACAACCCCTCTCATTGGGCCCCTGATACATCATTTTGAATATGAGTTATCTACCCTGGCAAATTTGGTTATTATTGATATTTTTTCATTCACTATTGGTAGAATATACACCCTATGGTCATAGAGTCATCCTGTGTAGATACTGCCTTTTTTTTCTTCTTTCTGCAGTAACCAAACCAATTTCACAAACATCTCGAAACGTATTATTACAACAAGAAAATACACCAACTGAAAATTATACTCACTAGTTTGATACTTGGCTGATATGCTAATATTTTTAGTCACACAAGGACTTTTCTCAAACACATTGCATGTTATTACAACAAAAATGGATTAAAGTGTAGGAATTAAAGGAAGAAAAACATCACATCCTTTTGAGGGCTCTTCCCTGCCTTGGGCCCCGGGAAACCAGTACCTTTTACCCCTCCAGTCCGATGCCCCAGAGCAGGAGGTGGAAATGCCAAACACCGCATTTAGAACTGTTAATTCGCATAAAAGTTTATACGCTCGCTTCAGGTGGATTTTTTAATATGCACATAACAGCTTAAGTAAAATTTGAAAGGTGGAAACGCATTTAGTCGCTTAAAATCATGAAGCCAATATTTAACACACGTGACTGTCGGACTATGGCCTGCACTGGAGCGAAAACAGGTGACGGACAAAGACAAAATGATCCAAAATAATCCACATGATCGCAACAGGCTGGTTGTTTTCCCCAAATACTGTACTTCAGAAGAGCAGATCTTAACAAACATCGCGGCACCGGACACAGTTTGAAGCTTGGGCTCAAAACAAAACATGTTGGCCAACTGTTTGTCCAACGTTAAAAGTGTTGCGAGACTTCAGCGGTCGTTCTTTTCAACTTAAAGTCTATATGACAGGCTCTCAAAATGTTCGAACTCTGACTTAATTTGGTGGGAGGGCACCTGTGGCAGTTATTTATTATAGTTTTCCATATGTGAAGTTGCAGATTGTGAAGACATTTTGAAAAATAGAAGTTTAAAAATACAGAAAGTGGTGCAGAGTTCTAAAATGGAATCTGTCTACATTTGTCATCAGAAAGCGACGTGCCGTTGAAAATACAGGGGAAATTTACACACAACTGACACAACTTTTTGACAGTTTAAATCAGTGTTTCCCAACCAGGGGTACGGGGAGCCCAAGGAATTACCAGGGGGTACTTGGCATGGTTTCAGGTAATTTCATCTGAATTAAAAGTGCCATCAGTTGTAAATTTAGCATCTTTTTGGATCATCTTGGACCATAAGTATAATTAAAACAAAAAATAGAATGGTAATAATTAACTTTATTCTACTAAAACGCATTTATTTGTCTGAAGTTCAAGTTATGGGGTACTCCGAGTGTGAGACAAAGCTTAGTGGGTACTCCTGACAAAAACGGTTGGGAACCACTGGTTGAAATAGTCATTCAACAAAATAAAGTTGTTTTCAGGTATAATCATTTGTCAAATCCTGATTATTGTGTAATTTTTTAAGGATTTTGGCCCTTGTTCTCAAAATGGTTGCCAGGAAACAGTTGTAGAATTACCTCTAACTATGTTCTATTTGTGCTCATGTTCAACCAGGAAGTAACATCTTAAACTTTGCTATCAAACTGGGGGACAAACAGGCAAAATGTTTAGTAAAATCTTAAATATAATCATGTTCACTGTGTTTTAGTGAAATGTGACGTCTAACCTGTCACATAGACTTTAAACGTAACATTTGAGCAAAGATAGAGGCAGAAACCGTTTGTTTGGTGGTAGAACATGTCTTATTCACCTTATTCCGTCCCGCCCACTTTTGCCTCTTTTTATGTCTGTGATCCGCACTCTTGTAGTAAAGAGACTTCTGGTTCGACGAGAAAACCGTTTGCGCAAATGGTGAACGAGGGAAAAGACTCTCGCTAAAACATTAAATAAAGTAGATTGATTTGTGTAAAAATTGTGTAAAAACATCAGCTTTCATTCAGGATTTTTATTTTTGACACATTTGCCTATTAAATTAAGACATGTACATTTTGTTTTGTTTTTTTCCCTATTTGTTTTTGTGTTCACATACTCTTTTTTTTTTACAATTTGTTATTTTTGTAAAGTGTTTTTATCCCTTAAACTAAACCGGTATAACGCATTTATTAAGTGAGCAAACAGAAGTTGCAAATGTAAAATGGGAGAAGCCGAATTAAATCTGAAGATAACCAAATAATGGTTAAAAAGGATGTTTATGTCCAGGAAATGAATACTTAATAATTAATGAAAGCTTAAATGAAATTAAACCGACAATTGTGATGAATCAACGTGAATTAAACAAAAAAACAAAACAAAAAACAAAACAAAAAAACGGAACAGAACTTGAATGGCAAGATAGGAAAAAAATGTAAAGATTTAAAAATATATCAAACATTCTATAAGCTCTACAACGTCTTAATTTTTTCCACAGTGTCACTTTTCATCTTTATTCGCACTCGTTTTTGGACCATATCGTATTTTGTGTATATGCAGGCTTTATGTGTATGTGAAGGTATATGTATAGATGTGTGTATATTTATATGAATACATGTAATAGTGTGAAAAATAAATAGTTTTTTTTTTTTTTTTAATTGAACTGAATTATTAAAAACTGCAAAACAATAGGTAATTATCGAATGTCACATGTTTTTCTCACACTGTGCCGTTCTTAGACACACTTTCACTCACCTGTTGACACGGCCTCATGTTTCCCTGTTAGGACACCGCTGTTGTCATCCAGCGACAGATCAGATAAGAAGTGTTGCTGGCGCTGCTCTGACATTGATTCACGGCCCGTCGTCTCATGTTGCGACGTTCGACAAACTCCGGCGTCACCAGATAACCTTGATCTAGTCGTCGATGGAGCCACTGACTGCCGCGGGGACCCTGCGCGGCCGCTTCTCGAGGACAATTCGGGCGAAATCGGACCGTCATCATCCGATTGGACGGCATCGAGATCTAATAACGAACGCTGGAATAGCTTTGAGGATTTGACGTCGCTGCCTGATGGCTTTTGTGATGATATTTTCGGTAGGAGCGCGGCGTCGACAGAGCCGGACGGCGTGAGAGTGAAAGTAGTTCTGAGGGCAGGCGAGATTTTAGGATAGGAATTGCACTCGTCGGACGTTAATGAGCGGCTGGCGGAGGGAGAATCATTAGGACAAAATGAGAAAGGAGAGGACGAGGGCTTAGGGGGTCGGCAAAGCGGCGCCGAGGAAGACAACGCAGGTGAGAGCGGTGATTCGATGCGACTTCTGACTCCGCGGCTGGTCTGAGAGCGGGTCTTTGTAGATTTTGAGGCTGCCGTCTTAATTGAAGCGCGGTGGTCCCCCGGAGTGTCGGCGGTGGGCTCCGGTTTGGAGGGGAGGCCTGTGGAAAGAAGGTAGAAGATAGAAGGTAGAAAAAGGACGTGAGTTTTCTCCTGAAAGCAATAATTCTCAGAGGAGTCGGCGTCTAAAAATAACCACCGCAGCTCTCAATGTGTTCGATTCGTGCTGAAAACTAATTTGAAACAGCTTAGATACAACGCACTATTAACACTTTCCTTTGTTTAATAAACTTCTATTTAAAACGTGAGTCGACATGGTGGGTTTTAATATTCAGTGCAGGAGTTAAACAACACCAAAGAAATGCAATCGAAGTCAGAAGCAGATAAACTTTTCTGTCAAACTTGGTACACACACACATACATAGCATAAAATGTGGGACTAAACTTGGATTAAACCTTGAACTAAGACTGGACTAGACCAGAACAAGATCAAGACTACACTGGGATTAAAATGTAAACTCAAAAGAGAGTTTTTACACATGAAAGTCTTCAAAAAGACTGGATGAAACCTTTAAACTTAGAAAATGTTCAATGTACTTTTGGTTAATACTGTAAATCATTATTCTAAATCAGGTTTATCCAACAAAATTTTCCTGAGGGCCAGATTTCTCAGAAGGTCAATACAATTGGTAAGTTGAATGAGCTTGTTTTAAATGATCAATATTTTAAAGAGTTATTAAAAAAGCACCTGAGGAAATGAGACCTGCACAAAAACTGCCTTGGAGCTACAGCAGCAGAATCCAGAAAGTGTGGGCGGGTGTTTACTGCATTACAGGGACTAAACTGAACTGAACACAGTCACTTTATGGGGACTTGCCTCTTTAATGGGACAATAATGACGTCCCCATGATGTAAATGCCTTAATATTTGATCAACGATATGAATTAAAGCACATTATGGAGAAAAGAAAGAAAAATATGTATATATACTGTATATACACACACAAACAAACTATGACAAAATACATTTTACATACAACATATTCTCACTCTCCTTGTACGGCTGAAAAAGGAAATGGGAGGAAGTAAATACTTATTTATCGCCACCCCTTTTCCACAATACAATAAAACAAAACTATTTCAAACTCCCCAATTCCGGCTTCTTAAAAATAAGAATATCATTAATACGATTCACTAACTTCTTTAATCTGGTTTTAATCATACTCCATCACCATCGCTCCTCAACCTTTATTGAAAAAAGGAAGTACAATCACACACAAAAGCATTTTATGTCGCCAAATATAAAAAAGAGCCAAGGGGGAGATGGTGGGAGCTTCAAACGCCCCGAAAATACATTTGCAATCACCACACGGACTTACAAAGATGTTTAATAAGGTAAAAATGTTACTTAGTTCTACTTTAATGTTAAGATAATGGCTTATTTACGCTCTTTGTTGGAAACGCATAAAACACTTTTGCACATCCTCTGTCCATCATTTCGTCCGAGCTGTACATGTGCTGACTGCTTAAAACATAACTAGAACAATTAAAGCAAAATAAATAAACACCCCTCTAACGAAGTTTTCTTTGCTCTTTTCCAACAAATGAGGTCTAAAAACTGCAATGAGTGCCTGCTTCCATGTTTGTTTTTCTTTGCTCTTTTTCTCGTGTTTTGATCAAATTCTTTAACTAACTTTGAGTGCCCTCTGGTGTTGTTTTTTGCCAGCTAACTTTAAATTTAGATTTCTTATGTTGTGCTTTTGATAAGAATCTATGACACTAAATATCCTCTTTTACGTAAGTATCATGAAATATCTTTATATACTTTAATTGGTGTCATTTGTATGGGAGTATAAATAAGCCTTTAAGGGTCTGTATGTGATTTTTATGGCAAAAAACAGAACTGGTTCATGTACCCCATTTTTACCCATGTAAGTAAAATCTGTGTTTCTCCAGCACAGATATAATGTAAAAGCATCTATTTGGATGAAAATGATTTATCTGAATATATTTATATAGTGTTTTATCCAACGAGAGAAGCAGGAAGTGTGCCTTTAGCATGCTAGTGTTTGTTAGCTTTACCGTAACGCATTGGACTTCCTTTGTGTGCTGTGTCCTTTAAATGAGAGCTGTTGTCCGTGAAAGCCCTGTCACTCGGGTGAAACACTCGGGCAGGGGGAGAGACTGTGAGTAGGAGAGGGGTAGTGGCTCTTTGTGGGTCGGCTGCTGCGGGAGGAGACGGGAGAGTGCGGGTCACGAGTGCGGGTCAGATGTCCCATTCGTTGCAGGAGGCAAATAGCACTTAGAAACATGAACCAAGTCTGTATGTGTCATGAGCATTTGACTCTTTGGGCTCAGAAACATGTGAAAAGTGCTTATAAACTAATAGCGGTGAATATTTAGGACGCTGGGACTGCATTAGGCATTGGGCGAGCGATACATGTGGCTGCTATAAAGACTTTAAAACAAGCTAGTTCTGTTTTCCCTTTTCAAATCAGGCACAGCCCCTTTAAGAGATGAATTGGTTAAGGTTAGGCTTGTGTTTCTTTTAGCTTCAAATTAGTTTAGAAAGATATGCTCTGAGTACATTTTTGATCTTTTCTTTGGATCTTTTACCTGAGCAAACGGCAAGAGATGTTTCAGTTTCTCCAGTTTCTCTTGACAAGATTAATTGTCGCGTTGTACGAGCGGAGAGGCTTTTGGACGTTGTGTTCTCTGGAGTCGGATGTGAAGGGATTCTGAAAGTGGAAAGAAATTGAAACAAACAAACCAATGATATGTTAAAAAAGAGAACAGGCTTGATTTAGATTCAGACGACTAAGCAACAGTGTCATTTCTATATTTTTCTAGATGGCAAATGCTATAAAAACGCTCCCATACTTACATTCTGTTCACCGTTCTCTTTGCCACAGCCCTGTCTTCCTATAGAAAGGAAAGCGCAGATAAGAGAAAGGTACACAAAAACAGTGACAGATAAAGTAAGAGAAACTTTGGGAGTGTGTTTGTGCTGTATTGTCATTCTCACCTCATCCAGGACTTCTATAGTGAGACAGGCTCCTGGTGTGGAATTGTCAACCCCAGATCTTTCGGCGTTGGTCGGGACAGCAAACAGTGAAGCGAGGTAGGTGTGAACTTCCTTGTCTTCAGCTGCGAAGAAAGGATCATGTTTTATTCATGGTTTAGGTTAGATTATAATATGCTTGTTACATGTTTGTAGTTTTTCTCCTGATATGCAGTAATACAGTGGAACAGGTCGACTGCATTTTCCCATTCATTATTCCCTTTTTTTTATTAACTTATATTGATAAATTATTATTGTAATATGGAGCAAATATGGCTTATGGAGTGTCTTTTGATTCTTTATCATGCTTCTTGGATTACTTAGAGAATACAGCTACCTGGTATGTCTTGTTTATGTCTTGCTTATTGTATGTTTTGTTGTGACCGCAACTGTAGTTACAACTGTGTGTCTGCATTGTTTATTGTCTATAAATGTAATTGTATATGTTATGTTGTAACGGCAACTGTAGTTTCAACAGTTTGTAAAGCGCTTTGGGTGCCTATTAGGTGGAAAAGCGCTATATAAATAAAAATTCTTCTTCTTCTTCTTCTTCTGCAATAAAACAATGTAAATTAGATTAGATTCTTATAATTTTGTACAATTTTGTAAAAGTTCTGGATTATTTGTGAAACTTTCAATATTGCCATATCACAATATTGGCAACACTGTTAGATTCTTAGTTGAAGGACATATCATGTAAAATGTAGTGTTTTTTTTTTTTTTGTTTTTTTTTACAGTGATATAAAATCAACTTGTGTTTCATCAGTACTGTTTAAAAGGTCATCTTGCTTTGAGGCTTAAAAACACTCAAATTTCCCAGAGTTATTGCGTCACAGTTAGAATTCTTTTGATGTTTTGAAGCCTTGGATAGATTTGTTCTGTTTCTGTCATAATGTGCTTGTATTAGCTGGGATTATATGCCTGGACAAGTAATTGATGGATAGTTTTTGTTAATTCCCACTGCAGCCAGTAGATGGCGTGGTAAATTCTAAGTGGGAATGATGGGTAGTGATTATTTTAACTGATTATTTTAAGGTCTAAAAGAGTATGTTTTAGTGTTCACACTTTGATCCCGGTTTGAGCCCAATTATGATGTAGACTTGTTTTGGTCCTGTTGTAGTTCTGGTTTCAGTCCTGGTCTTGTCCAAGTTTAGTTGTGGGTATAGTCCGAGTTTGGTCCCAATTTCTGTGTTTTTGCAATCGTGACCCTACCCCAAATTTCAAACTTACAAATTAGTTTAAATTTAAGTCATTTTAAAAGTGCATTATGCAACATTTCTGCTTACCTCCATGAAGATACTTTGTTTTATTATGTCTGTTGTTGTTTGTGTCTGTTCGTACATTTGTCAAACGAGTTCTGTGAAAAAGAATTTCCCCTTGAGGACAATAAAAATCTTAAGTCTAAGGATGTTATTATTTTTTCTTAAATGTTTCAGAGTATGGCATTAAAGTACTCATATTGCATTTATTCAATTACAGTTTCTTTTGTTCAAATGTTAAAAAAATACCTTGAAAAACGTGCAATCTTACTGTGAAAGACTCTAACTTGGCCTGATGGCGTCACCTGCTTGTCTCCATGGATACGTTTCACGCCATACTGTGGAACATTTCAGGCAAAGCAATAACATCTCCAATGAGACGAGCCGGTGGCAGACCCTCCACCAGAGAAGTCACATATCGTTAAGTGTGTATACTTTGAAACAACTTTTGAAACAACTAAACAACTCAAAACCGCCAGCGTCCTAAAGCAGTAGAATCATCTGAACCCGCTCTCTTGATAATGCCCTGTCTCTTCTCTCATCGGCGTTGTCACTCCACATTACCTGAGTGCCACCGAGCCCCTCTGGCTGTCTCCAGCTAACAGCCCTTCTATCACATCTCCACATGGGTCTGACAGCTCGGAAAAATGAGAATTTAAAACAAGGGAGAGCGCTCGACATGAAGCCACCAAACAGCCTTTATTATTCATAGACACACAGAGCCCGGCCTTTCATATTCAAAGGCACCAGAAGAGAAGAAACTTTGCAACCTGTTGTAAGTGTTGCTGCTGGAAATGTGTGAAGCAGGTGGACGGCACAATTTATTACATGCTTATGGTTTTCCCAGACGCTGTTGTCAGGTCATCTCCATAAAACTGTCTACACAACACCACATCCAATTATTAGATTTGTGAGGGCAATAACTTTGAAAAAAAATGCATGCACTGATATTTTTTGAGAAAGAGCTGCTTAATTTGCTTTTGGTTGTTAGTTTGTTGTGTCAATAAAATGTTATATATAATGTATAAAGTATGGCCTTAACTTATAATGTTATTGGTATTGGTCCGATATTGAAAATCTGGCTGATGTTTGGTCCTGATGTTTATTCTGCACTGCCCCAGTCTGAGTGTGCTCATGTGTCATTCCCAGTCTGTCCTCAGCGCATCAGATACTGTATAACTTTAGATATCTTTTTAAATATTGGATAAAAATGGAAATAGAAAAGCAAAGTATGGTTGTATGTTTATAAAAACAGGTGAGACATTAATTTATTTTATATCTATTTTTATAGGTTTATAAGTTAACTTGTGACCTTTACAATAACTTTACAATAACTTAACATACATTTGTGGTTGCTTTTCTTTGGATTTTACAATCTTAATCAGATCAGATTGGTATCCACAAATTTCAGTTGTCGGTCACAACAGGAAGACAAATGTTGGATGTTGAAGTCCTTATCAGTCATTCAGGGATGTGAGGATAACAGAGGTGTTAAAGGATGTTTAACAATGTTTCCTAAAATAGTGTTAAATGAAATGTTTAAAAGTATCAGGATCGGCCTCTCTGGATCGATACATTTATGGTCAGGGCGTCCGTCACCTTAAATTCACCATATTGATATTTTTGTCCAGCCCAAGCCCTTACTGTAAGAATGCATCTTCTTTTTAAGGTATTTTTAAGCAGTGAAAACACTGTACAATTAAATAAATTCTAACTAGATAGTTTAATGCCAAATTGTGAAACATCTTTATGGAGACAAGCAAATGGCCAGCCCCAGAAAAGTTACAAAGTACATTGTACAAATGAACTTCAGTTTCGCACTGAAGGTGTTAAATGATTTCAGTATGCATTTCATTTCGAGCCTGTGTAATTATTTTAGTCAGTGTTATTTATTTTTCATTCATTTTTCCTTTCAAGCCAAACCAAACATGCCTATTGCCGCAGGCACTGAGTTGAATGGTAGATTATTTAAATTCCTGTATGCACTTAGGCTGCAAGGACATCTTCGGAGAATTCTGGATCATTTATGAACACCACACAAAGTGTGAACAATTTCAATGAGGGAGAAAAATTAACTACATAATAGAATATTACAATAGAAATACGTGAAAAACAGAGTGTAAGAATTAAACTACACCAGAAAACTTGAAAAGCTCTAAATAAATTTGTCAAACTGGCAATATTCTACAAGACCGAGGTAGATCCATGAACTTAACTCAGTAACACACTGAGCTCAGAGCTAAGGCAAGTTATACTTACCAGTGATGATTTTTATGTCTGTTATTAAATGTAATATAATTTGAACACTTTTCACATTTTGTTAAGAAAATAACAGGTTATTATTTAATTATTTCACATAATAAACCTAATCCTTCAATCAGATTATAGCTAAATACATTATTAGTCTGGACCAGATCTGGATATTAAGCGGCTCTCGTTATGGCCTGTTTTAATCCAGCCATAAATTGTGTAAATAACTGTTACTCTTTGTATTTGTAGTATTTTACTGTCTTAGCTATGGAACATGTGTCTGAACTTGTGTATTTTATAAATATTACATTAATTAACATATTAAATAGCCTATAATTTACAGAAATGTGCTTATACTGCTGAGAATTTGTTACACCAATGATCACGGTCCGGCCCCCCGCCACTTGCCTGGATTCAAATATCGCCCTCTGGGAAAAAATAATTGCCCACCCATGGTCTACATATTGTAATTCTAATGAACCTGTTTACTTTTCAGGTAAATGTACAGTACCAAAGTGGTTTAGTAATGTCAGAGCCCCTTACTGTCACTTGTAGCTCTTATAATAACAGACGTTAGCTGGTGGTTTGACCTTGCATCTTGCAGTGTTCTTTAGTAATTTGGTGAAATATTTTGCCCATAATATTATCACATGTGACCGTTATTTTCCTCACGGAGCGCACAGAGTTAAGACATCTCCACAGCATCTTTGTTGTTTCGTGAAGACTATTATTATTCTGGTCATTCACTCATAAAAGCAAGGTAAGTCACACAATGGTCACATAAACTGGCTCATATCCGAACAACTGTGCATCAGCATTTAACACTGTAAACTTAAAAAAAAAAGAAAAAAAAAAGTGTATTTACGTGGTGAATAAGTGCAGACCAGGACATGCAGATCCTGTGAGATCAGCCCTGGCCTTGACTGAGTTGCCGCTGGACAGCTGATGGATCCGGAGGTTTAGGAGGGGAGCGATAACCCTGCTCCACCCGTATCCTGTCAGACTGGGCCGGGGTTCAGACGTCCAGGACACCCCCCTGACTGATGAGCTTTAGGGCTAGACAAACCGGCCCATCCCTCCTCCCCAGGCTCACTGTCAGGGCTCCGAACATCCCTCTAACCCACACAATCAGCACCAGTGATTACCCTTCACCGGGCCACGGATGGATAGGCAACAGGGCACTTTTTTATGTTCCTGTGTGCACACGCGAGACATCTATCAGCCTGCGCGCGGACTCACCTGCTTTCGGCTCGGATGTTTGAATCGGAGGAGGTCAGAGGGTTTGTCGGAGGTGATAAGTCAACATGCTTGTTATGGAGTCAGGAGGCGCTGTATGATGTGAGTGGATGAGTGCGTTACCTGTCAGACCGGACTCCACATCCTGCTCAGGGCTTTCTGGGAGTGGGTTCACATGTGGGTCCGTCAGAGGAGGAAGTTCAATTGGATTTCTGAAATAATAGAATGAGTATTAAACAAAACATTTTTAAATTTTCTTTCTATATTACAAAAAAGAACAAACAAAACAAGACCAGAGACCAAAAATCAGAATCAGAATTACTTTTATTTATCCCCAAGGGGAAATTCTTTTTGTTACATGTGCAACCGACCAGTAGAGACAGTAAAGTATTATAAACAAAATAAGATATATATAAAATAAAAATAAAATACAATAGATCTATAATGGTCAACCCCATTTAACTTAACTTATAAAGTATCTTTATTAATCAACTAAACCCCCCGATATGAACAATTTACAATAAGCTTAACTATACTATTCTTGTCTATCATAATCATTCTTGTCTATCATATTTTATTTCACTTCTAAAACTGACTTTTATCAAAACACATTCCCTTAACTCCCATAAATCAAAATGTATTAATTAGTTACTGCTTTCTTTGTTGCTGTGTATTGTCTCTATCTTTTGAATGTTGTCTGACTACATTGTCTTTTTGTCTCTTGTGTGTATTATTGTCACTCTATTATTATGCTCTATAAATAATGTATTGAAAATAATGTAAATAATATATTGTTATTACTTTATACAATAAGATGTAACACAAAGGGCTTTACAGTCAATTGAAAACAATACCACCTGCTCTCACACACAGCCAAACAACGCACAACAGCAGTCACATGCACAGTTCACCCACATTCACACACAAACCCAAAAATGAATGTGCTGAGTACAGATGAACCAGTTGAGAAAGCACCATCAGAGTCTGCACCGGGAGTTGAGAGTAATCGACACAGGGCCCAGAGGAGAGATGAGGCAGAGACACCAAACCTCCACCAGGGGCAACTTTGTCCATTTTCAAGTTCAAAGTAAACGTACATTTTTCCATTTTGTTAAAAGCAGCCCAGACCTAGACAGTACGTTCTGCTCCTGTTATCCATTTACTTTTCCATAAGTCAACAGGTATCCATCAATTGTTTCCATTGCTGGAGTTTTATGTCCTAGATCCATGGTTTTAAATTCAAATACTGTAGAATGTCCATGCTGAAGACAGTTTGCAGTTGCAGCACAAATCTAACCAGAAAGACTACATTTCCTTTCACCTGTTTTTTACTGTCAGGTTTACTGCCTCATTCTCCCTGCCCATTGCAACTAAGGGCCAAAACTTTCTCTGATGATAGAGATTCACTGAAGTAGCAGAACTCTCAGTCTCTTCAGTCTTTTGATTAGTTTCCACATCAAATCTATGTATTATGCCCTCAGTTACACTGAAATAAAAAGACAATCACAGTGTTATTTAATCAACTATTTGTCATACAGTTTGCCAGTGATAATATTCGTGCTCTTTTCTTGAATGTTTTGAAATATACATACTCCATGTATCTCTGCTTTATCCCACGGTACTTACTTAGTTTGGGCTGCATAGCGATCACACAAGCTAAAATGAGCTTTGGGAAGAAATACAAGTTAGCCTAGCAGTTTGTAGTGGTCGTGCTTAGACAACGGAAATGCTCAGAAAAAGTCTGGAAAAAACTAGCGTGAATGAAGCTAAATGCAACTCCAGGTATGTTTTTGATGACGGAACATGTTAGAACAGGGTTAAAAGTTACATTATTATTATTTTACCCTTGCCCTAACCCTAACTCTCTCTTTTTTTTTTTATATAATTGTGGTATCGAAATCTGTGTTCAGCATCAAACCAGATTACGCTGGCATTTGATAACATAACGCGTTTGACATGTAAACCTAAAGAGAAGAGGTTTATCTTCCCCCTATGTCCTTTCCTCTGTCCTTCTTCACATCCTCCCCTCTTTTGTGCTCCCTTTATCCTCATCTAATCTTTATAAGCAGCTCTTCTTGCCAGCCCAGGAGGGGTGACTTGCAAACTTTTTACACAGTTTCTATATCTCTTCTTACTTGCCCAATATTTATCTTTTTGTCTACTTTCAATATTTAATCTTGTTCTTCACATTCAGATTTAATCCCTTGCTCTTTCCTTTCGTCTCTCCCACTATCCGTGCTTTCGCCCTGGGATATTTACATTAAGGCTTTGGCTGGTCTGCACCGCAAAGGAACCATGTTGCTCTTTTTGGTCTCCGCCGATTCAACATTTGGGAGTCGAATGATTGAATCCCCTCTGCTAAAATGTAGTTAATATAAAGTGGTTTATCATCAACAGCTGCCGATTTTGAGTTGTTTTTTTTTTTTTAATGCAATGCCTGGTGGAGATGAAAAGTCCTTTATCAAGAATTTTAAAAGCGCGCTAAATTACTGGCTGCTCTGTCAGGATGCGCTGGAGGGGAAAAGTTCTGTGGTAATCAATTCGCCATCAAATATTCATAGCAATCTGAGGAATATTGAATGTTAGTATGACTGCTCGCATGGTTTCCACAGAAAAACCCCTTTCACGACAAGCTAGATCTGCTGAATTATGTAAAGGTATGCATAAAACAAGAACAAATGTCAAATGAATGCTAAAAAATAACCCATTTTGACCACAGCATAATACATCAATGTACTGTGGAAAATGATAGTCAAAAGTAAAAAGTACAAGGAGGAAAGTTCTAGAAAATATGGGTTAGAAACAGGTCTACCTTACAAATAAACTAAAAATAAAAAGTCAATATAAAAGTAGAAACCTGGACTTTATCACAGTCTATGACAAATGATGTATTACTTATATAACAATGGTAACGCAGTATTCTGTAAAGTATTACCCCACTCAAAGCATTTGTATTTAATAGTAACAAAATTCAAAGATGTATACTGGTCATTTACTCTATAGTGAGTTGTTATTTAGAGTCACTGTACCTGATTTTACTGTTAAAAACCGAAAATCATTTTAAACAATTTGCAGCAATCCAAGGTTATTTTCACTTTTTTACATACACTGAGCATTCTAATTATTCACTGCAATGAGTTTAAAAGCACTTTCTACAACTTTCAAAGGCCAGAGCCTCACCACAGTTTTGACGCCACAGTAAAGCAAACAACTAGCATGAGCTCTGATGTTTTCATAGCATAAATGCTCTATTATTAGACACAGAACACACTCAGAGTGTGTTTTTTATAAGATTTTTTGGCCTGTATAAGGCTTTATTGGACAGTACTGTGTAGCGTGAAACTGGGATGAGCATGGGGAAGAAAATTGTCAGAGCCAGATTCGAACACATGGTGCTCTGGCCAGTCCACATGGCTGGTATGTGTGCTATCCACTCAGCCACCGAGCAGCACTCAATGGTCTCCTTTTGACCTTAAGAGACAACATTTTACACTTTTACAACATATCTGCACTGGAGCAAAACTAATTTTGCTAACATAGAGTGAGTGAGTCCCAATTTTTCGTTTTCTTTTCTAAATGTCATCAGAACTAAACCTGACTAAAACTGTGTTTTTTTTTTTGGCTGAGATTTATGTCTAGGATTCATGGCTATCACACTGCTAGACCTGCAGAAGTTAAATCCTAAGACAGCACTCTTTTGTTTAGAGTTTGTTCTGTGTGGAAAAGTCTGCGTAGTTGTACTGGTTAGTGGAGGCCAGCGTGACATGCTAGCAGTGTTTTTATGTTTGTAAAAGTTTGAAGTGAAGTTTCAGCCTAGAAGACTCCTCCTCCTGCCTCAACTGCCCCACCTACAGTCACTGCTCAGCCCAGTCTCAGCCCTCCTCCACCCCAGCACCACCTCTGCTCATCAGCACCATATTCACAGTATTTCCTTTAAGGTTTTTATTTTCACCACCACCAGTGTCTAGGCTCCAGGGGGTAGATTTCTATATCCTCCTTCTGCGTATCACTCATCATTCCCTGCTGGGGCCTAAGCGCCAAAACTAATATGTCTATCAATATAGATATCATTTTATCATTTTAGTTGTATTTCATTCATTACGTTCCAACGCATATCATTTTCATTTGACTCTCTCCAGGTTGAAATTGAAATGGGGAAATATCGTCCCGGTGCTGTACTTTGACAGTGTGTGACTCGCTTGTGTTTACTGTTGCTCACATGTTTGACAGAGACCCAGTGAGAGGAGGGCTCACTCTACCACCAAGATTTAAGTATGAGACACTCTTAATATCAATCGCAGCTCATCGTTGGTCGTATGAATTCTGGCTTCTGTTCCTGTCCCACTGTGAGACCTACACCCATGTTTCTGAACAACGTCCCAAGATTTTCCCCAAATCTTTCATCACAGAGGGCCAAAATTGTGCAATGGACACCGGCTTAAAAACAAACCCAAACTTGTATGAGAAGAGAAGAAAGGAAAAGATGAGAGAAAAGCTTCTATTCTGAAAGAGCAGCGCGAGGGAGAGAGATGTGTGGGGATATGGTGAGCTAATTGCTTTTGGTGCTACAGACAACAGAGCTCTAGCAGGCTGCCAAAACTCTGCAGCGAAAATACTAAAAACACCTATAGAAAGTATGCTGGATTGTGTTGGTTTGGGCCTTTTTCATATACAGGGGTTTGGGCTGGGTGTTCAGTGTGGATATTTTGGGTGAAATGCATACTTTATCAAGAGTTATTATCTTTGTTTTTCAAGTCTCGGGTAAGTCTCAAGTCTGGGGCCTCAATACCAGTCAAAGACAGGCAAGTCAAAGTTAAGTCCCAAGTCAATGGCCCAATTCAATTTATTTTGTGTTTTTCTGGATAAAAGAGTAGTTACAAATAGAGAAGTGGGAAGAGGCATGTTCCTGTTTGGACCTATGAAATTAAACAGTGAAAGTACATCTAATTAATCAACTGTAACAATCAATTATTTCTGAGGAGCAGCCCTCTAAGCGCTCTAAGTTCAAGGCGAGTCCTGCGTCACTGGCATTCAAGTCTAAGGCCCAAGTCTGAGTTGATTTGATCAAGTCAAGTCTCAGGCCCCGTCCACAAGGAGGCAAACAAGTTATGTTTCCAAAATGGACAGCATAAAGACGGAGCTGGTTTAGTAAATGTGTGCATCCACATGGAACACTCAAAATGTCTCACAATTACTGTAATACATGTTCCAGGCCAGCGTGTGGTGCTGTGATGCTGCCAGAGAATGTCACAATTAGAAGAAGAGAGTATATTTAAAAAAAGAAGAAAAAAGAGAGTATACAGAGGATGTGCAGAAAAGTTGCAAAATGTAAAAAGAAACTCAGCAGAGTTTTTTTTTTTTACTTATCAAAGATTCTGAACGTACAACAGGATGTCCAATCTACAGAAGAGACAAAGAAGGACTGTGCAGTAAACATCATATAAAGGTCAGTAAATGGTGCAACACACACGCAGTGCTAAGGCTGTGATGCCATCATCTAAAATTGTTGCAAATTTGCCATAACTGCGGAGAAACATAAGCATATACGGCGTTTTAAAACCTTTGCACTCTGGGACCTGGTTTCAAAAAGTGTCAGTTTCAGAGCCCTGAAACGCCTGCTCCGTGTGGATGATACATGCTTCAGATAAAATATTTTTTATCCTCTGTGAGGACAGGGCCTCAATAATTAAAAAATTCAAGTCTAACTTGAGTCCAAGTCACGACTTGCAAGTCCACAATCTCTGCTTTAGAATGGTTTTGCATGAAATGAATGGATAAGACAGAAGACAGAAATGGCAAAAAGCTGACATAAAAGGAAATGTTGACTTGCTGTGCTGCATTTCCACTGATGATAACTTTATTGACAAACCTAACAAAACAAAGCTAGTACACAATAGCATCAGCTGTTTTGTGACGCAAGACCCAAAATATTATTCTATTCTATTCTCTATTATTATTCTCTATTATTCTAACACTATCCAAACTCAACGCATTTCATAGAGTGATGTTAAAACATGGCACAGAGAAGTCCAGAGAAGTGAAAAGTTGAAACCAGAAGTTGTGTTTTGTTTCCTCTAGCCTTTTGCCAAGTCTAGTCTGCCAGACATGGGAAATGAGTAAACGTCTTTTTGTGAATGGGTAAGATCGGCTGAATGAAGAAAAAGTATTTAGTGTTTATTTATGAGGAGTTAATGTGTCATGTTTGGGTACCGTCGGCTGCTCATACAGACCCCTGTGAGTCAGGACCTTTGCATTGAAACACAGTCCGTCGTTAACAGAAGTGACCCGAGATGCTCCACAGTGACCAGGGCTTGTGGACACACGGCTAGGGAGAATGCGCCACACAGAAAGGCCCCACCTTGTTCAGGAAGTTAACTGAGGACTTGAGACAACATAGACCTACCAGAGAAGTGCTATGTTAAGTTCTTGTTTTTCAGTGATAGATAATGGGTCTAGACTTTAACCTTCAGGCCAACAACATACCTAAGGCACCAGGGTTTATATCTGTATTAAACCTCCACATTTTTTTTTAATTAAATAACTTTCCTGGCTGCGACTCCCTGCTTTACTTTGCCCTCTTGCACATTTTCACAGAAGCTTGTTAAAATTCACCCTCTCTCTGTCTCTCCATTAGTTCGTGCCACCATGGCCGCTGCGGGCTTATTGCACTCTAGATTGGCTCTCCAGTCTATTCCACACTTAAAGGCGGCGGAGGCAGGGGAGTTACAGCGTTCCCAGCCCTGGCAGTCGCTCGCTGTGTCTGATACTGCTCTCTTTGCCCTCCCCTGCTCCCCCCTGCCCTGCTCTCCAGTGGGCTCCGTGGCACCGAGAGGAGCCGCTTAAATAAAGGGCTGTAATAATGGGAGGCGCAGGAGCTGGGCCCTCTGGCAGTTGAGGCGCACAATAACTGCTGAGAAAGTGCAGTGTTCGCTGGCAGCTCGAGCGGGCCGACTACGGGAGTGCTGGGAGTGAGTGATGGAGGGAGATGTGTACGCTATATGAAATGGAAAGGCTGGGAGAGGCTGAACATAAATGGAACGATTGGTTGTTTTCAGATTCTACAGTGTGATGGGGACAGTATTTTTTCGGTGGATTACAGTTTTATGAAAGTTCCAAAACATAAAATACACAAATGTTAAGCCCACACACTTATACATCATTGACAAGGTTAATTATAAACTAATACTGTATGACTTTAACTATATTGATTTTTAGATGCTAAATACTAAACTTGGCGTTAATTCAAAAGTATTAAAGTAACACTATTATCGATAAATGTATTTACCAGAAGTGACACAGCCGTTTATTAGGTTCTTCCATGGATTTTTTGTTCACTTTTTATATTGTTTTGGCTACTGTTTCTCTATGTAAGTTTAACACAACGCAACAAACATGGCGGATTTCCATGGCAACGGCTGCTTTTTGACGTTCTATCCTGAGCTCTATTCACCTCATTCCGCCCCGCTCACTTTTGCCTCTTTTTATGTCTATGATCTGCACTCTTGTAGTAAAAGGTTTGACGCTAACGGTGTTTGCGCAAATGGCCAATGAGGGAAAAGTCTCTCGCTAAAACATTAAATAAAGTAGATTGATTTGTGTAAAATGTTTAATGTACACGAGCAAAAACAAGTCAGCAACGCACTGATTTCCTGGTCAGTCTGAAAACATCTTTTTAGTCCATGTAGAACTTATTTTCTCGTCTGCAACGTAAACTACAACGGAAAAAGATGGCGGCGCCCACGGCAACTTCTGGAACAAGGTGAATAGAGATGTACCATTGCAGGTGGATGTGCTCATTTGCAATATAATTCAATCAATAGTTCAATACCAGTTGCACTTAATTGCAAAGTGGCATGTTTACGATAGAACTATGTGACCGAATACAGAACAAATGGTTAATGCATATTGGTTATTTTTCATGCAACTATTCTTATGTTATTGTTAAAGTGAACATAAACTTCACTTGTTTAAAAAGGCACATATTATTCATTATTTTAGGGCTCCAGGCTGTGACAAAATGCGCCCATTTTGCCCCAAATTAAGGCATCTCTGTGAATATTTCTTTTCAAGCACTCGTTCAAGTGAGGCGAATACAAATGTACCAAACTTCAGTCATTTTCAATAATCAGAACTGATGAATATTTTCATTAAAAGTATTAATCTGACTAAATGTTTCAGACAAGCCGCACTGCTCTCTCCCTGGTCACTGCAGAGGCAGACACAGGCAGAGCTGTATCTGTGTGCTGAAGCGGTCAGTGCTGAGTGTGACCATGGAAGTATAATATGTGTGACCCGCAGGCATCATATCTTGTCTAAAATTCATAACCTTTTTGTTCTAGTAAAAGGATGCGCACCCTTGAGATGCGACATTATGCCATTCCACTCTTTTCCTCCATTACTTTTTTTAAAAATCGTAAGGTTTTGTAAGATGTTCAAAGACAATCTTTACTAAAACGTGCACAGTAATCTTTATAAACTTACTGTGTGAATCTAATGAGAGGTGGCATGGAGATGTGTATCACTCTGAATTACTTCTACACATTATCAATCTGGACAGGCCCCCGTTGATGTCGTTCGGGAAAATGTGTAACGTCATGACGAACATTTGAACTGAATGTCACAGCGTCGCAAAAGCGGAACAAGCCGAGAAATCAATAAATCCAGTTGAGAGAAAAGCACAGACTTCTTCCGCGTCCTCAAATGCACAAAACACTTCTATGTGCACGTTTTCAAAAGAAAAATAGTCCGTAAATGTGTTGAAACAGGCCGAAGTACGTCCATCGGCACCGCCATGTTTGTTTGTGTTCGTCTGTTTGACTTCCACCCAAACCACAATGCTGCGCTCTGATTGGTGCGGCACACAGCGACCGGTGCAGCGCTAACAGCGACACACCCAGATGGATTGTCAAGAATTTGTGAACTCACAAATATCGTGAGAATTCATACAGCAGAGCCAGGTTAGGTATGGAGAGAAATGTAGACAATTTTTATCGGGTTAACATTGATTTATTCATTATAATACATTTACCATCCTCAAGCCAGATTTAAAAGATGCCTTTTACTTAATTCTTAGTCAGGCATCCTGCTCCTAAAAAATCAGCATTAAACACCCATTAACTGGCTGTATTACAAAATAAATAAATAACTAAATAAAAGTCAGGGGCTATAATGCTCGTGGAAAGACATGTTAGTTTGGAGTAGGGCTGCAACAATTATTTGACTAATTGTGACTAGTCGACTATAAAAAATAATCAACTTTAAAAATTAATAGTCGACTAATTGTTAACTGAACTATACAGACTCTAAAACACGTGTCAGAAGACCTTTTCTAACAAAGACCGTGACATTAATACATCAAAATGTCAGAAAAGAATAGATTATTACAGATTTTCATCAATAATACACTTTTCTTTCTATCTGGAAGCCTTCAGTCACCATATTTAAACATCATCAGTATACAATAGAAATAATCATTTGACTTGTCGCCTAATCGAAAAAATAATGACTGACTAGTCGACTACTAATGATCGTTAGTGACAGTCCTAGCCTGGAGCCCTGTATTTGTATTGTTATTGATCTTTAAACATGCTCTTGAGTCCCATGTCAGGAATTAAGTTGGATAAAGCAGAGATAAAGACACCTAACTTGGCCTTTAATGAAATATTATGTCCCTAAACTAGTGAAATGCCTATTCTAAACAATTGCCACACACAGGAATGAAACTGAGCATTCAAATACTACAGCAAACATAACATTTTCTGACATTGAGAGCCACAAATCTTATTTTCCAACTGCTGTCAGCCAAAGTATTGTTGTAAAGGCTACCCAGCTTAAATCCCCTGACAGGAGACTTTGCATGCCTTCACATGTGGTGTTGTGTTTGTACCTGCGATGTTTCTTCAGCAGTAATCTGTCCAAAAGGGTAAGCCCGTGTTCCGAAAACTCCACTCTGACAGGCACTCTTCCCCCCGCACCTCCTCCGCCGGGGGAGAGGTCGGCCTGGGTCGGCACTTCGGCCACCGTCGCTGGAGGAGAAGTGTGAGAAAATAGTTGTGATATAAGTACGAAAGGGCACCAAAGTGTAGCCCCAAGGAAAGGACAAACCAGGTAAAGGTAGAATAGATGAGGATTTATTCACTGTCTGCAACACACCTTGGGAAGTGTAAAGACAGTGTCAGGACAGGCTCCTGTGGGAGGGGGAAAACAACAGGACACGAAGAAAACAGAAGAGACACAGGCTGGACACACAAGTAGATTCACGTTTCTGGGCTTTGAAAAGGAAATGTATGTAAAGAAAAAGAGGAATTTCTGCCTCTGTGCATTTAGTTTGAGCTGAGCACAAGGACAGGTTAGAAAGAGGTGCATATTATTTTATGGATGTATACAACAGGGAGGTTCACAGAGAAAAGGTGTTATGCAGATGACATTACAGTATTTGGAAATTTGACAGTGAGAGGCAAAACTGCGTGACAGTCAATGGTGAGTGATGAAAGAGCTCCTGAAAGAGCTAAAACTAAATCTATAATGCAAAAAAGATGCTACCATCAGATCTATTTATTTTGCACCAGACATTTACAAGAAGAAAATAAAGTAAACAGAGGAAGAAAACCAGATAAACAACAGGAACACTGCATCCACGCTCACATTTATCACTGATACAGATTAATGCTCATATACAGTTAAACTCAGTGACTATCCTTCTTTGCTTGAATAAGATCTTCAAGTGTATTAAGGAAATTCATAGTTATGGGCTAAGAGAAAGTGACCTTTATCTCCCCCTGCTGTCAGCCAACAAGCTCTGCACTATCGAAGCACAACTGAGAACAACTTTATGAGGCAACATAGAAACTGAAAGTAAATTTGAGTGAGAAGTTTGTCAATTCTGCAAAGGGCTGTAGTCTTTTAGTCGTTTAGTCGATTAATCAGTCGATGGTGTTTTGGTCGACCAACATTTTTATTAGTCGACTAATTATTTTATTTAAATGAAAAGGATTTATGTGACAAAATAGCGAAAACTTGAAGATATGGAGTGAGTTAGATAAAGATTTTGGAGTGAATCATGAGTTTAAACTTATTTATATATCTCTAAAGTATAAATACACTGTTTCCTAGTACTTTTCTGTATAAATCGTTATTTTTCAGAGTGCATTTGGGTCAGATACAGAGCGATACTTCATAGTTTTGCCACACCCTTTTTAAGTCGATTAATCGGTCGATAGGACAGGTCTTTAGTCGACCAAGAATTTCTTTAGTCGACTACAGCCCTAGTTGTGCAGAAGATCTTGGAGCTCGACCTGGAGAAATTCAGAATATAATGTTTTTAACGCTCGGTCAGAGAGGACTTTCTAAACAGTACATTAAAGGTCCCATAACATGCAAAATCGACTTTTCAGAGGTTTTAACCTTCCTACAGTGCTATTTGGGCCTCGTATGTTGTGCCCAAAGTGGTTTTTTGATTGATTCCCGCATGTTTTCGCTAGAGAACTGTCTTTTCCGTCCCCCTCGGCTGAGCAGCAGACGGGGGCTCCTCACAAGGATGACGCGCTCACAAGGATGACGCGGTGTTTAAGCCACGCCTCCGGGAAGCGCACAGCCGGAATAATAAAAACAGCTAATGCTAATGCTACACAGTAATTACACGATGGATACGAGAGATCGAGTTAGCTTGTTATTTACCAAACGGCAACGTCCGTCGTCGAGGTATTGGAGCACGTCAAACTCCAGGTCAGATCCAGGACGTAGGACTCAGCACGACGCAACGTCAGGACGGATAAAATGTTTATTCCCGTGTTTGTGTATCGCTGTTTACCGGAGCACACGGCGCATGCGCAACATCTCCGCTCTAGGCTTCGGCACGGGTTGGGCGGGGGGTGCATGGGTTGGGCGGGGGAGGCAGCCTGCTCTCTGTTCGGGGGGGTCAGATCTCAGAGTGAGCCGTTTGCTTTTGCAAGGAGGGGGGCCAGTCCAAGAAATGGGTGTTTTTTGAAAACTGTTATGTAATGGATATTGCACAACGCAAAATTTTATCAACAAAGCCCTTAGAATAGACTGTGTAAAGGGCAAAATAGCAGAATATAGGACCTTTAAACAAGCCTGAATGAAGCTATATTCAACGCCAGGTATGTTTTTGATAAGAGAACAATGTTGTAATCTTTATAAAAGCTCAAAAAACCAATATGTGTCCTTTAAAATTAATGCATTTGGAAGATTTATAAGAATAAAGTGTCCAAGTTTTGTGCTTAGAAAACACCGCTCCAGCCAATCAAAGACTTATTCACTTCTATAGGTGTAAAAACATCGAACAAAACAAGGGGCCTTTGAAAACATGCAAGCAGCCAGACAGACAGAAAATTAAGAGCACAGAGGTACGGAAGCAAAATGTTATGATTGTTCTCCTGACACTTTTGGCAGTCCACTGTGGCCGTTTTAAATTGGACCCTGGTGCTAGTGGCCTGACAGAAATAATTAGGGCTAGAGGGTCTGCAGCAATTTGCAGCGCACCGCAAAAAACAGGAGGAAAAAAGAAAAAGGGTAAAGAAGAGCAAAGATTGTCCAAGCAGTAAACCTGAGAAATAGGAGGCACAAAACCTGGGATAATAGCGCTAATAGTAAACAAAAACTGCACACAAACACAGGCGCACACGTGTAATGAAAAGTGTTAAAAGGCAGAAAAATGGCTTGACGTGGAGTGGGTACACACATAGGTACGAGGCGATTAGCGCGGTGCGGAGAAATAAGGACGCGGCGAATGCTCTTCTCATTATCTGGATATGTAACAGCCGTGGATTACTCCCATGCTGCAGCCGTAAGCACTTTTTGTGAGGCCTTAACCGATCAGAGAGCAGACAGGGAGCGCGGAAATATGCTGGCAGATTTGGGGGAAAACAGGACACAGTGGGAAAAATAAAGGTGTAATGAGCTAATCTGACTATTTTCAATTCTGTGAAGGGTAAAGGAAAGTCAAGCAGCATTTGGCTGATTCAATTAAAGGTCCTAATACTTTATTCAAGTATAAATGACAATTTAACGTGTTTTTGTAATGTATTATTTCATTTGGTAGGATAGTTTTGTGGTAAGTATTTGTCATAGTTTTACATGCGATAAGTGGACGTTTGTGGAGAAAATCTTAAAGAAAAACCAAAAAAATAAAATAAAATACAGAAGGTAGAGGACTCACGATAAAATTCCATCCAAATGCCTGAAGAACACATTTTTATGATAGTTTAAACATTCATTTACGAAAATGAAGGTGTTGGCATATATTTTTAATCATGAAATCATAATTATAGTGTAATTTAGTTGAGCTTTGGCCATTGTTTATAGCAGGGCTTTTTAACTTAAGGCTCGGGGGCCAAATCAGGCCATCCAAGGGATTTAATCCAGCCCTCAACCCATCATCCAAAAATATAGAAAATTATTATAGTTATTGGTTTAGTCCTAGTTTGGACCTGGTTTAGACCTGGTTTAGTCCTGTGTAGACCTGGTGAAGTCCAGTTAAGACCTGGTTTAGCCCTGGTTTACACCTGGTTTAGAGTATAAATAGTAACAGAACTGGAATTACCTCTGCTCACATCTGGAGAGAAAATACTTCGCCAAAATTGTCAAAATAGGAAAAATATATATATTTTGGATAATTTTAGCATTTTACTTTATTACAAGCCAAAAACATGGACTAGTTTTGTTTTTCCCATTTCACAACAGTAAAAACCAGATACTGGTCCTTTAAATACAATAACAATGTTAATTTGTCTCCACTCTGACAATGTTTAAATCCAGGCTAAAAACAGTTTTGTTTAGACTTGCATTGATAGACTGAAAGATCTATCTGCACTCTTCTCTTTTAAAGCCCTTTATTTTAAAATTATTCTGTATGTCTTTTTGTGTTTTGTGATTTTAATGCAACTTTTCCTGTTATGTAAAGCACTTTGAATTGTACAAATTGTGCTCTACATATAAACTTGTCTTGCCTAATTAACTATATTTGAGTGAAACCTGTCATATGCAGGATAAGCTTTCACTTAAGTTGTCTGTTCCATGTTAATGTTAATACCATATTAAACATGCATTAATGAAAACAAATAACTGGCAATGCTTTTGAGACATTTTATCAAATTTATAATAGATCTGCAGATACGTGTAACCATGAAGTGCTCTGCAGACTTCATAAAGCTCATCCGTGTCTTTATGAAGAACAACCCTGGACTTGTTCTTTGCAAACACCAAGGACGCTTATTCTTCTTCTCCTCTTCCCCCCCTGGGCAAATCGGACCACAACCTTGTACATCTGCGGCCTGTGTATGAACCCATCGTACACAGGCAGCCAGTGGTGCCCCGTGTGGTGAGGAGGTGGTCTGCTGAGAGCGAGGAGGCTCTGAGGGACTGCTTCAGCACCACTGTGTGGGCAGAACTTTATGACCCACATGGGGAGGACATCAACTCCATCACAGAGTGCATCACGGACTACATCAACTTCTGTTATGAAAACACTGTACCCTCCCGGACGGTGCGGTGTTTTCCAAACAACAAGCCGTGGATTAACCGTGACATTAAGCCTCTGCTGAAGGAGAAGAAGAGAGCGTTCAGGTCAGGGAACAAGGAGGAGCTGAGGACTGTGCAGAAGAAGCTGAGGAGGAAGATCAGGCAAGGGGAAGCCAGCTACAGGAGGAAGATGGAAGAGCAGCTGCAGCAGCAGAACATCCAGGGAGTGTGGAGGAGCCTGAAAACCATCTCAGGTTTCAAGCCCCCCCCTGTCCAGGCAGAGGGGGACCTTCAGTGGGTTAACGATCTGAATTCTCACTTTCTGAGATTTGATCAATCACCCACCCCTCCCCCCGCACAGCTGCAAACCCACACCCCCACGGCTGGACAATGGCCCACACCCGATCCTCTTCACACCTCTGCTTCAGTCCATCAGCTCACCACCAATCCCCCCAGCGCACAGTCACCCCACCCACCCCTGTCCTTCACAGCAGCACAGGTGAGGAGAGAGCTGAGGAGGATTAAAACCAGGAAGGCAGCAGGACCAGACGGCATCAGCTCCAGGCTCCTTAAGTCCTGCGCAGATGAACTGTGTGGAGTTATGGAGCATGTCTTCAACATGAGCCTAAAGCTGAGGGTGGTACCACAGATTTGGAAGACCTCCTGTGTGGTACCAGTGCCAAAGACACCGCGCGCTAAAGACCTCAGCAGCTTCAGGCCGGTGGCTCTCACGTCCCATCTGATGAAGACACTGGAGAGGCTGGTCCTGGACCACCTCCGCTCCACCGTGAGCTCAGCCATGGATCCGCTGCAGTTTGCGTACCGGCCTGGCATTGGAGTGGAGGATGCCGTCATCTTCCTGCTGCACCGCTCTCTCTCACCTCGAGAACCCTGGCAGCGCTGTGAGAATTCTGTTCTTTGATTTCTCCAGCGCCTTCAACACCATCCAGCCACTGCTGCTGAGGGACAAGCTGGAGACGGCTGGTGTGGACTGTGACCTGGCAGAGTGGATCCTGGACTACCTCACGAACAGACCCCAGTTTGTGAGAGCCCGGGATTGTGTGTCTGACACTCTGACCTGCAGTGTGGGGGCGCCGCAGGGCACTGTCCTCGCGCCCTTCCTCTTCACCCTCTACACCTCGGACTTCAGACACAACACGGACAGCTGTGTTCTGCAGAACTTCTCTGACGACTCTGCCATCATCGGACTCATCACGGACGACGATGACGCAGAGTACAGAGGAGTAACGCAGGACTTTGTGGACTGGTGTCAGCAGAACCACCTCCTCATCAACGCGGGAAAGACCAAGGAGATGCTGGTGGACTTCCGCAGACGCCCCCTCACCAGTGAACATCCAGGGAAGGGACATTGAGAGAGTGGACTCATACAAGTACCTGGGTGTTCATCTGAACCACAAACTGGACTGGACTCATAACACAGACGCACTGTACAGGAAGAGTCAGAGTCGGCTCTACCTCCTGAGGAGACTCAGGTCTTTTGGAGTGTCAGGGCCTCTCCTGAGGACCTTCTACGACTCTGTGGTGGCATCAGCCGTCCTGTACGGTGTGGTCTGCTGGAGCAGCAGCATCACAGAGAGGGAGAGGAAGAAGCTGGACAAGGTCATCAAGAAGTCCAGCTCCGTCCTGGGCTGTGCTCTGGACTCAGTGAGCGAGGTGGGGGACAGAAGGGTCCTGGCTAAACTCACGTCTATGCTGGACCATGAGTCCCACCCCCTGCAGGACGCTCTGTCTGCCCTGGAGAGCAGCTTCAGTGACAGACTGATTCACCCTCGCTGTGTGAAGGAGAGGTTTCGCAGGTCTTTCCTTCCTGCTGCTGTCAGACTTTACAATGAACACTGTTAGCCCTGAACATGTGCCATTCACCCGCTACAATCATGTGCAATATAATTTAACATACTATTAATAGACTTTTACCTCACCATAGTCACTTACTGTATATAACAATACACTTAAGCCACTTTAGCTACCATTTTTTACTGTAAATAAGAGTGTGCACTTTATACTTTATATTGTATTTTTTATGACCATGTTTATTTATCCTATTTTTATTGCATGCGCCTATTTCTTTCATTCCTGTCCTAAACTGTGTGTTGCAACAGTGGAATTTCCCCATTGTGGGACAAATAAAGGATCTCTTATCTTATCTTATCTTATCTGTTAGTGCCATGGTTCTAACAGCAGTGCCTGGCAGTGTTTTTAAGCTTGTTCTACTTCCATTCGGACAAACAGACACGACATTGTGCTGAGTTACCCGAGCGAGGAGGTGTCCACATGGGCTCCTCTGCTGTGGTTGGTCCTGCCTCTCGCCATTGTCTCAAAGCATCCTGGAAAGATTTGGCAGACTCTTCTTCGTCATACATTCCACTCAAGAGAGAGGGCTCCGTTTCAGATTTCAAATTGTTGTTTTCTTCAGAGTGTACTCTTAAAATCTACAAAAAGAAACGAGAAAAGTTCATCAGGTTGGGGCATTATACAACTGCAGCCATAAAAACGTTTATTACAAATCTGGATGACAACTGAGAACAAGAAACCATAATAAAAGTTAGTGTAAAGTGTATTCTAAGCGAAAAGAGAAGATAATTTTTAAAGAATACTGGTTTGTGGTGGTGCCATTCCCACAATCCATTTATGGGTACTTGACGTGACGCCCAGTGTTTTGTTTTTCTTCTTCCAAAAATTCAACGCAACACAGTAAAATGTACTTTATCATTTACACGCAGTTTTAGAATGAAGTTATGTTTTATTTCCTTATTATTTTTGACTAATTTTAAACAAAGAAAACACCTAAATGTCCTGTGGTGTGGCTGTTACACTTTTCTTTAAAAACATTCTAGAACTGATAACTTTTTGACATAAATATAAGTATGTACACAGTCTTTTAAATTACACAGTTATCTCTAAAAAAGATATAAGAAGTTTAATGCTGTAATCCAAAGTGTATCCTGTGGAGTGACATGAAAAAGTCACAAAACCAGAAGAAGCTCATCTGTCGTTTATGCTCCAGGACAAACTCTGGGGTTCAGGGTTTAAGCTACAGGTCAAAAGAAATAATTATTATACTTGAAAAATCCAACCTTTCTAAAAAAAAAAAACTTTGAACTTTGTGGTGCAACAGCTGTATTTATAAAGAAAAATATAAATCGATTAATAAATATTTAAATACAAAATATTAATTGCTTTAAGATGGGACAGTTACTATTAATAGACATTTTAACAAAGCAAATTTGTGAACGTGCTGCGGTGTGACATGATGTTACAGCACAGGACATGTTAATACATCTAAAATTAAAAGAGTTACAAAATTATGACATGCTTGTGAAAAACCTTCCTTACGGTTGTTGTAGAGTTTTGTATTTTGTTATAAAGGTGCGTCACACACTGCAGGACGGAAAAAAGGTCAAACTTACACATATATACACAGCTTTATACTGGTAAACAGCAGAGACATAATGAGAAGTAAACTCTGGGGCAACTCAAATCACTAAATTACTGCAGTTACAGGTTTGAACAGTCCTTTTTTCTTTTTTTTTTACTTAATGTGATGACCAATAGGGCTGCACAATATATCACAACAGTATCGATATCGCAATATTGTCTGACGCAATAACGATATCGCAACAAACAAAATATATCGCAGTAACAGCAAAGCCTTCCATCTGATAGAAATGTTGGGAAAATCAAAAAATCTAACTTTTTCTAACTAAATTAGTCTCTCTTAATATAACAGACATTGCATCAAAAATAGAGCTGCAACAATAGAAGAATATCGTGACTAGTCGATTATAAACAATAATTGCAGTCACATTTTGATGATGGTCGACGATTCTGGGCTCTAAAACACAATTTTAAAGACTTACATAACAAAGACAGTGACATTATTAAAGAAAAAATGCAAAAAAGAATAGACAATTTCTGATTGTTCTCAATTTTACACTTTATTCATAAATATTCTCTCTCTAGAAGCCTTCATTCACAATATTTCAACATTTATTTGGTTAAAAATGTTTATTCTAAGTCTCCATCTACAATAAAAATAATCGTTGACTTGTCGACTACTAAAATAATCGTTAGTTTCAGCCTTTTCAGATATTTAAATATCGCAATAATATCGATATGGCAGATCTTAATGGCCATATCACAATAATTTCCAATACCATGCAGCCCTAATGACCAAGGTGAATGAATAACATTTACTAAACATTACTAAACCTGCATTTTTGGCATACCCTTCCAGTTATATTTTAGAAGCCATTTTAGTAATTAACCCCATGTCTTGTTCAGAATGTCAAATAAAATTGCACAAACTGTGATAACCTCATTCCTTCTGCCCGTTTCCACCTCCACATAACACATTCATGCACGTTGCGAGTATGAGTTGACCGCGGCTCTTTGAATGGCTGCTCAGAGAACAATGCTAACAGCGCTTGGTTCTATGAAGAGCCTGAAATGTCAATGTAACATTTTTGCTGGATCGGTTGGGGGCCATTTTGTAGTGTAAAGGTACAGCCAGTTCACAAGCCTGCCTGGAGATATTGCCTGTGGATAGAACGTCAATTAGGTTTGGTCTGGGTCGTTTGCTTTTGACTCTCGGGGAGCAGAGGTAGCATTCACGCCATGCCCAACCTTGTCTGACATATTTCTGCTCTGTGGTCACAGCGTGTAAGCGATAAATGGACCGAACCCAAGAGCTTTGTACGTCAATATCTGTAAAGAAAATATCTGTTGAGAGTTTGGGCGAAGAACAGAGAAGCTGGATTATGATACTTACTTTGAAATGGAAATGTTATGTGTTTGTTGTTTAGAGACGGTTTGCAACTAAAATGTAAATGTGTAAAAGACAAAACTTAAATGTCTATCAAGATAATCATTAAAAGCATGAATATCTCTCAAAACATGGTAATTAATCCTGATGAAGTAAACCTGTATATAAGATGTATGAAATGTATATTTAAGCAGTTTAATTTTCTATATCGATTGTTTCCCTTGATCAAGGGTGTCCAAACTTTTATATCAAGCGTTTTGAACCCCAGACTAAGCAGAGGGCTAAAGGCTGACGGTCAGTGCAGAGAATGATTCAGCGCACATTATCAAAGATTTGACTGAGTCACCAGACCTTTATCAGGCTTAGAATCTTAATGGCAAACATCAATATGTTCATTGTGTTTATAAAGATAAATAACTTTTTTTTACTTCCCATAAAAGTACTGTTTATGGCAGTGCTACTCATTGCGCGGCTCGCGAGCCACATGCGGCTCTCTAAGCCTTAATGGGCGGCTCGTGTATTATTTTCTAATCATATACAAGATAAAGTGATAAATCGTCTTCCTAAATATGGTGCAAATAACACTTGTAAATACACATTTCCATCCTATGTCTGTTTTATTTCGTGCAAACGTTCATTCACGGCACACTTGTGACTACTGTGCATCCAACACTTCAACTTAAGTTAGCGCGCAGGTCAAATAACGGCATCAAGCCGAAAAAAGTGGATTGATTTCTAATCAAAAGACGACAAAATACAGGTGGATGGACACAGAGCGTGGGAAAGACAACTGAGGAATCAAATGCAGACGTTCAACGAAAGTGTGCACGAAGACGCAGGTGAGAGGATGAGCCGGAGAACACAGTCATTGCTGAACTGCTATTTTAATAATAGTGATTTTTGCAATCTAAAGCGTCTCTGAGCGTCACTATAAATCGAACGCAGTATTATTATCATTACTATGATTAATATAACGAATCATTCACCACAGACAATACACTTAATGAGGGTGACAAAATGAAGACATTTTATTTCTTGACTGTCATCATCTGAGTTGGATAGAAACTTGGAGGTTTCTCTTTCTAGGTTTCAGATATTGTCATTTATGGGCATTGTCACAAATATGAATAATTTGGTTTATTACAAGTGGGCGTTCCTTTTGTCATTAAAAAAAAGGGATATGCACTTTTCACATTCTCAAATCTGTGAACAACCACTTAGCCTAAAATTGTGTACTATATATTATGTCACGATTCACTAAGATGTAGCAAAGACGATTATATTTAACATTTTACTAAACATTTTGCTCATTTGTCCTCCAGTTTGATAGTTTTAGTCAAGTTTAAGATGTTACTTCCTGGTTGAACCTGAGCACAAATATGACACAGGTAGAGGTAATTCCATAACTGTTACCTAGCAACCATTTCGAAAACAAGGGCCAGAATCCACATAAATTACACAATAGTTATGATTTGACAAATTATAATACCTGATAAAACCTTTATTTTGTTGAATGACCGTTTAAACTGTCAGAAAGATGTTTCAGTTGAGTGTTAACAGTTTATTTTCAACTGTGTGTCGCTTTTTGGTGACATCACAGAGGGATTCCATTTTAGAACTCAGCACTACTTCCTGTCATTTTAAACTTTTATTTTTCAAATTTTCTTCATAAACTATTACTTCACAGATGTAAAACTATGATAAATATTTAACACAGGTGCCCTCCCACCAAACTAAGTCAGTATTAGAGAAAAATGAGAATGTTTGTTCTTTACCTTATTACAACACTGTTTCCTCATTATTAGATTACTCAAAGTATTTTGCTTGATTCCTGCATGTTTGATTTAATCTTGCCATTTTAGATTAATATTGGCGTTTACAAAGAACAAAGCGTAAAATGGTGATCTACTTATGTTATCGCTCAATACTACGTACCTGAAAAAAGCACAATATGTCTCCTTTAACACCACATTCCAACATCAGACAGTAAATTTGTATCACCTGACTGGAGTTGTCCTGAATTAGCGTGTGCTGAGCCACGAAAGCATTGGCAGGCCTCTGATCTGTGAATGCGTCGGACGAGGCGCCGTGATTGTGTGTGGAATTGGGACGTGGATTAGGACTTGAAAAGGTAGCAGGATAGCGGCTGGGATTAGGCGGAGTCTGGAGGCTGCTGCTGCTGACAACATCTCGGGCGCTCATGTGGGTCTGTAACTCTGTCTGCAAAAAACGGACACAGATGGAAGATTAGGGCTTTTGTCTCATTGCAAGAGGGGAAAATGGTCAGAGGATTAAAAGAGCAACATCCAGTATCAATCAAATGTAAGAGTTTGCCACCTGCTCTTTGTTGAGATCTTCCACAGTATGGCAGTTAACATTTATTCAATTAATATTAGTGTATTCATTGTTCAAGGTTAATGCATTAGCTGATTCGTTTAGCATTTAAATCCATCAGTTCTCAGCGGCTGATGAGTACAATTAGGGATGGGTAACGTTAAGGATTTATTGATATTATTAAGGCAACACTACAGGCAAAAGTCAATTTTTTGTTTTTGGTCAGTTGGCTCTTTCAACATATCGGCTTTCATGTGGAAACGACAAACTTGTCCAATCTGCTCCTAAAGATTTTTTATTCTTCCATTGAATCCACTTCATCCATAGAGTTCTATGGGACATGGTAAATTAAAAGGCTGTTTTCTTAAAATGCATTTTTCTCCCTCCGGACATAAAGATCACCACTTAAAGTAGCTCTTACATACACACAACTTTACAGTCTTGGACTCAATAAGATTTTGACTAAACTTACAGAAGGATTTTTAATATCTAATTCTAAAACTGATATATTGAAGTTTTAAGACAAAAAAATTGGCAAAATTTGAATTATTAGGACAATTTTCAGTCAAGTCTAGTTTACTTAAAAACTAAATAAGAAATCCAAAATCCCCTCTGTACATTTGTAACTAATATTTGTACAAAATGAAACAAGAAATTTAAACCTGGTTCTGTCCATTTTTCAGGTTTATATGTTCAATATGTGTATTTTTGGCTATTTTTACACATAAAATGCCTTATTTCTACATGAAAACATTACATGTTACATAAAGTTTCAATTTGATATCTTTGAATTTTTTCCTATTCACTTTAAAAGTTATTTTCAAAAGAGTGAAAGTGTTTTGTAGATTGCAGTAGTAGCATTATTTCACATAAACTAAAACACGGTCAGTGGTGTGCTCTCTTGGTGCTTATTCCTGGTGTGATCACAGAGGAGCTACAGTCGGTGTTGTTTAAATAGTTTGGTGAAATTGTGAACAAAATGACTCATTACAGTGTGTACACACTGCTGAGGAGTGGAGCATATGATGAAACTTATCTCCTCTCATAAGATACGTCCCGTCCACGCCTGTTGATTTCCCAGTGCTCGGAGTCTGACTTTTTCAGCGCTGTGTTTCCACCTGCGTCTGTGTGCCGCTCAGAACAGGCCGCCCCACATACAAATGATGTATATAGTAATCATAGCAGGGCTTGGGTCACGTGCATGAGATGTATCTTATGAAAGGAGGAAAGTTTAGCACAAAATATTTGCA
Organism: Rhinogobius similis; assembly: GCA_019453435.1. Taxonomy (NCBI): domain Eukaryota; kingdom Metazoa; phylum Chordata; class Actinopteri; order Gobiiformes; family Gobiidae; genus Rhinogobius; species Rhinogobius similis. The sequence continues at coordinate 8,415,851 of CM033625.1, read as the reverse complement.
CGACTCTTTAGCACATTTAAGAGCACTGAGCTGGAGCTTATTGATCCAGTGGACCGTTAAGACGAGGCTCTGGTGCCTCGATACCATCCCTACTTACAAACCCTCTAAACCTTGCCGCAGAAATGTCGAGTTGAACGGCAAGCGCTCCATGAGAATAAAAATAAGGACTAAAACTAGTACAATAGGCCAAACATTTCACCAAATGACTAAAGAACACTGGAAGGTCAGGCCACAGCCATCTTTTAACAGTGTGTTATAATAAAATAAAATACAATATATATATAATTATTTATTATTTATTATGACAGTGTCTAGACTTAAATTACAGCCAGTTGGGCTTTTAAATAATTTAATAATTTGAAATAATTAAATAATGTAATATACTTGGCCTGTCGGTGTCACCTGCTTGTCTTCAGGGCGATTGATAGGTTTAATGCCATACTCTAAAACATTCATTCTATGACCACACACAATGTCAGCCATCTTTTTACTTTTCAAGTGCACCTCAAATAACAATAATAAAAAACAAATAAAAAGAAATATTGTCTCAAATAGACCTTGAATATCAGAAAAATATTTATCAATAATATAAAACATTACCTGCGGAACTGCCTGAGAGAATGACAGTTAACCATGAACAAAAACATAGCTCTTAGAACAAATAACACAACATAGAAGGTTTTTCAAGCAACTGAAGCAATGTGCAGCAGGCCTACACAGTAAAATGACGAAATTAATATCCATTTTCCCCTCATTTTGTTTCTCGCATTTATTCCAAGGCAAATGAAACAGGATTAGTGGAGATAGAGAGATGCCTGCGTCAGCTGGGTATAATCCTCAGTCTTAATGTCCTGCCAGGATCCACAGTTTGGTGAGGGCCTGTGGACTGTGAGTGGGACTGCACTGAAGATAAAGACAGATGAGCCCAAAATGAGATACACACAGTGGATGAGTGGCAGGTAGAGTGTTAGCGTAAGCACCGTTTTCATTTACCGAGGATTTCGAGTCAGAAAATATTAAGAGAAACTCAAATGCCGCCTGCAAATGACTCTGTCCTGTCCTGAAAAAACAGTACACACATTTTTGTTCATAAGAATGGGACTCCTCTTCTGGGTTTTTGTTTGTCATTCGGCTGCTCTCCGCTTCACCAGGGCTAACCACAGCATCACAGTCACTACGTTTACACGCACAGAGAACCACGAGTGCAACCAAACTCAATTTGTCTTTATCCCCAAACTACTCTTAGTCTAAATGTAGCAAAAAAAGTCAAAAAGGTGCGAACGGATGATAAGAGACATTCAGGGGAGTCTAGTAATTTAGCATTAGCAGCAATAAAAATGCTATCAACATCACTTCTAGGCAATCTTACAGAAGCGAAGTCTCATTTTACGTTGACCATTTGATTTTCAGACATATAGGAACTGCGATGGGCACAAGTTATATTATTATAAACATGTTGATGCTCCGGTAGTTTTTACTTTCACTTTAATATAGCCGACCAAAACAAAACCACACATGCCAGTCTGCGGTGGATGCTCTGTTTGTTGCTGAATTAAAACCAGTGAGCACATGTCTAATATATACTGTATTAGTATATATTTATTATTTGTCTGACAAGTGTGTTTCTTACCTAGTGAAGTTAAATTCCTCTCATAGTCTGTTCCTTGTGTGATCAGACTGCACTGTTACATGAAGCAGGAATACAACTAGACACTTCTCCAGATGTGTTATTGGACGTGTCAGATTCGACTAAAGACACGTCAATCTTACTTTGAAAAATGTGTTTAAATTGGACTAGAAGATCACTTATCTGGTTTTCCTGGTGTGCATGTAAACGTAGTGATGTGGTGACTGTGCAGAAATTAGTTGATTAATTGTGACTATTCGACTATAAAAAAAAAAATCAACTGTTATAATTGATATTCGTAATTGTTAGCAGGACTATGAAGACTCTATAACACATGTCAGTGATGTTTTATAACAAAGAAAGCGACATTATTAAATCAAAATGTCAAAAAAGAATAAAGGGTTTTCATTAATAATTCTCGGCCTGTCACGATAACAATTTTTGAAGTGTGATATATTGCTACAGAAAATATCACAATAAACAATAATATTGAAGCAACATGATGCCACGGTACATTAACTTTAAAGTCGGAAAAATCAACACACAAAACACACAAAAAGTACACCAAGACAAATGTCATATAATTGCATGCATACATTCATAAGTAGTGAGTAATGTAGAGACATAAGAAACCCTTCTGTGACTCAAATATTTGATCTCTTCTTACAGGTGTTGTGTCTGGACTGTATTATATGAGCTGCTGATGCTCCCCACATTCAGCAGTTTGTAGTCAGCAGAGCAAATGTAGCCGCAGCTGCCTGTGCTCTGTTTACACATGGGCTCAGCTGGATCTCACAGAGCTCCAGCTCTGCCCAACTGACTTCACCCTCAACTTTCTTTTTCAAAAACTCTATTATCCAGCACTGTAGTCATGGCGATATTATATAACGCACTAAACAATCCGGATTTCAGGACACAGAGTGAAGCCTGGTGAGACTGTATGTCGAAAGAGCTGGACCCAAAGCCTCCATTCATAAAAAAGAGAAGGACTGTAGAGAATGCAAAATGAACATATGACGGCGAGGTGGTAACACTACATATATACAACGCCTACAGAAGAAGGCATATAGTATGCTTTAGTCTGCTATTTAGTTATAATCTGTGACATCCATGGATCATTATTTATTTGTTAATATTGTTCTATTGACCTTATTCTGCCCCGCCCACTTTTGCCGTTTTTTGCACTTTTGTTGTAAACGCACCGTTTGACGAGAACTCCGTTAAAGCTAATGACGAACGAGGGAAAAGTCTCGCCGCTAAAATGTTACATAAAGTAGATTGATTTGTGTAAAATGTTTAATGAACACGAGCAACAACAAGTCACAACGCACCGATTTCCTGGTCAGTCTGAAAACGTCTTTTTAGTCCATGCAGAACTTATTTTCTGTTGAGCTCGTCTGCTCCATGTAAACTAATACAACGGAAACAAGACGGCGGCGCATACGGCAACTTCCGGAATAAGGTCAATAGAACGCCTTAAATCACTACAGAAGAAGGCATATAGTACGCTTTAGTCTGTTATAATCTGTGACACCCATGGATCATTATTTATTTGTTAATATTGTTCTATAAGAAAAAGTTCACCGCCTTCAGGTTGAGAACTGCCGTACCGTGTCCCGCCTGCCCCCTTTATGACACATCACCATAAACTTCATCACATCCAAGTGCTGCACTGCTGGACCACACTGACGTCCCACTATGGAGAGCTGCAGGTCATAACAGAGAGAAGCGGAATGTTCTTGTATTTGAGCCAAAATATGTCACGATGCTGCTGGACTGTACCTGTGCACGACTCAAAATCTGCACAAAACACTCTAAATACATCTTCGAGTCATTAAATGAGAACAAGCATAACATGGTTAAAAGCTGTTAAAAAGCGCTGTTGCATAATGTGTCTCTTTTAAACCACCAGTGACCTGCAGTTTTGTCTCTCCATCTTTTTGCTTCTCGTTTTGTGTTGTTGCGCCGCACTGCAGCAGTGACCACAATGAGTTTCTATGATCAAGGCATTCGCTAATGAGCAACATCTACACCATACACAATCTAAAATCTCACTCCAGCATTTCTCTGTGTTCAAATATTTAGGTACTAATGGACTCAGAAGTGAAAGATGAGGGGAAAAGATGAGAGCTGGAGATTAGATGCGAGGAATGCAAAAAGAGAGACGGAGAGGGAAGAGAATGGGATCAGAGGAGATAGCATTGAAAGAGTGTGAAAGAGAGACAGACGCAGACAGAAGCTACACTTAATGCACAGGGATCAAGTTAACCTGAATGGGGACGATGGAGTGGAACTTCAGTGCCCCCTTCTGGTGGAATTTGGAGAAGCAGCCGATGCAGTAGTCCTCGGAGCATTCAGCGCACTTCTGTAGAAAAAGAAAGGAGGGTTTGCATATTTATAACCACAACCTCAGCTCTACTGCTACTACTACTGACATTTACAGCATTTTATAACGTTACATATCACTTAATTAACAGCAGCTTCAATTTCTGTATCGATAAGATAAATAGTAAATATAACGTTTTGCTAAATCTTTGGGCACTCACAGCACTTAACATCGTGAAAACATGCTCCCAAACAAAATTACACATCTACGCAAACAGAAAATGAAGGGAAGTTTAGGTGAATCTACTTCCAACAAGTTTTAGTGTTGATTAGTATTCATTTTTTTGACAGTCATACTTTAAAGGGGACATATTATGTTTTTTTTAAGGTAATTAGTATTGAACTATAACAAAAGAACATTATCATTGCAAATTTTGTTCATTGTAAACTACAATATGGATCTTAAACAGTTAATAATAGAAACAGGTTCATTGACTTCCTGTTCAGAACTGCAGAACTGATAAGCCCCGCCTCTTCAAAGTGACATTTCACCGTGACAAGCAGCAGATTCTCATTTACGTGTTTTTATTTGCGAAAAGTGGCAACATGACATTTTAGAACCTACATGTATCACTCAGAGTCTTCATTTTTTTAATTTATTTATTTATTTTTTATTATTGGAACCAAGTACAAGGATGTGGGCGGGGATAGGGGGTAGGTGAAAACAGGAACTTTCTGCGCCTCAGTTGCAGGACAATATAGGATTATTCAAGCACGCAGGAATCGATCAAAATACAACTAAACAAATTATAAGGAAACACAATTAAACGCTCAGAAATGTAGATTTTTTTCATGATATGTATATTTGTTTATTGATGCGATTTGAATTCACGTTGAAATGGTGACTGCATGAGTTCAACATTCAGTTTCCAAAGCTTGCATCAGCATTCAGGAGGCAGAAGGGACGAGCCTAAGTGTCTAATACACAGAAAAAATGTGTGCATGCAAATTAAATCAAGTTCGTCATCGCTACAAGACGAGATGGAGGCCACGACTACAAGATCTCACTGGACTACTGCCCTGTCCCCGTAAACAAACCATGGAAAGCATTGATTTATCGAGCCCAGTGCAACTCAATAGGCCCACTCTGAGTCAATGCATTACATCACAGGCCACGGACCCCAACGACTGTGAGCAGAGCTGACAAATTAGTGCACACGAACCTTAAAAAGCCCTTATCAAGAGGGCCTATTTTTCATAAAACGCCGGACTAAAATAAGCCCCGATCCAAACTGAAGCTGTCTCTGAACCCTTTGGAGTACAAACAAACGACTGGGCTCTTTGTGAAGCTGACACTCTGTAGTTTTGTCCGCTGTTGTCTGATTTACTCTAATTATAAGTGGAAACAAGCTCTGCACAGAGGAATATCAGTTTTTAAAGTCTGATTTTCTGTCTGGAGCGATGGTCTGATTGACAGTGATGGAAAGTAATGAACTACAAAAGTAAAAGTACTGTACTTTAGCCATTTTTTTTTTTTACTTTAGTCATTTTTAGAGTGGATGCTTTTTACTTCACTACATTTGAGCCCAAGTATTGGTACTTTTTACTCCACTACATTTTTTTAACTGGACTGAAAAGTAAAAAAAAAAAGTATTTTGTTTGAGGGTTATTTTAGCTCGTTGATAGCGACATTCTGCCTGAAGGTTTTGAGTTCAAGCTCAACAACAAGCAAAGAAAGATATACACATAAAATTCTCTACAAAAATTAATAAATTACTTCGAATAGACATTTTCTGACCAAAATTAAGCAAAATTCTTTACCAAAATGACGATATTTAATGCGTCAAATTGGTCTTGGAAATACTTTTACTTTTTACTCTTTAAGTACATTTTCAAATGGGTACTTCAACACGTTTACTTAAGTAGATTTTTAATGTGATACTTTTACTTTTACTTGAGTATTTTTTTCCATACGTAGTTGTACTTTTACTTGAGTAACTAAATGGAGTACTTCTTCCACCACTGCTGATTGACACCGGTTTGAGCATTTGAAGGGTTTTGACAATTCCTACTTCGAAATCAAGCAAAAAAACTATAACATTTTTGTAATTTTGGGGGTAATTTCATATTAGAAAAAAATCTATATTGTAAATCGATCACAACATTTACCAGAAGAATTTGGAAGAGTTTTCAAACTATTTTCAGCATTAAAAGTAGCCTGCAGCCATCCTCATCTTCAATTAGAGCCTTGGAATGCTTGTTAATGTGAAATCATTCAACAAAATATCAACGGATACAACATGAGTTGGCATTTTGATCAGTTTGAAAAATACATTTCCAGGTGCATTTGTGAGTTGAGCAGAGAAGAAATCTGAGGGAACAAAAAGCATACTGAAAGGATTTTGTTGCCCAAACAGAGCATTCGTTGTTGACATGTTGCTGCTGCTGGACCGTTGGTGGTCACTGGAGTCTCAGCGCAGGAGGAGGTGGAGCGTTTAGTTACCAAGCTCCCTGTTCCTGCTAAAGAGGCCGACACATTACACAAATAGTGCATGGTCATGCCAGCTAGAACAGAAGGGGGCAAACTAAGGCCCTTTTGGCAATTTGATCCGGCCCGCAACGCATTTAATTAAAAAATATATGAGTTAAGTATGACGCATTTGTCATTTTATAGTTGTCTGAAACTGCAGTTGCTTGTCCATTTAATTCAGAACATTTAGAATAACACCAAACTTTGATGCATTGGCTAAAAAGAGTGACCAACGGCACTGTTCACACTAAAATAAATAAAGGTAATGATTTTTGCAATTCTGTTGTAGTTTTGTGTGTATTTTAGGCATTAATTCTATGTGCAATAGTGTGTAATATACTGTAGTTAACAACATTCAAACTATAAAGGTCCAGCTCCCAGGCAAGTACAAAAATCCAATGTGGCCCTTGGGTCAAAAAGTTTGCCCATACCAGAGTTAGAGACAAATAATTTATAATAACTACACTTATTCCTGCCTTAGTAAAGCATGAATAAAGACTTAATTAATAGTGAACAAAGAATTTATTAAGAATGATCCAGGCTTATTGACTACTTAACTAATACTCTAATCCAAATTCCTGGCCCTAACCCTAACCCTAACCTTAATTAAGTAGTAACTAATCCTGAATCAGGCTTAATAAACTATTTGTTCAGTATGAAATAAGACGTTGTTCATGCTTTGTTAAGGCAAAATAAGGTGTAGTTATTATAAAGTGATACCACTAAATTCAATATCTATCTTTACCTGTAATCTGTTCATTGCTGTTTACATGTTGCCCCTTTCTTTTCTAGATGCCACGTTTCACTGTCGATTTTCTGTTGGCAAAGTCAACCATTTTTGAAAAGCTGTCCAAGGCAATTGTTGTTGTGATACTGAGCTCTACAAAATTAATTTGATTTGATGTTACGTCAACTCGACGAACACCAAAATATCTTGCGAGTGATTTTCTAAACACTATCAGAAATAAAGAAGTGAAACGGAGCTCAGTCTCATTATATTACATGTCCACAGGCGAAATGATCTGTCTCTGTCAAAAATGATCTTTCCCTACACAAGTCCAAAAAGCAAAGAGAGAGTGAACAATGATACAACACATCCTTATGAATCCTAAAGGTGAGAACATTGGAATCCAGTAAGAACTAGTTTTGTGAGCACAAAAACGGCACAAGGTCGAGAGGATAAAGAGTATCAGAAAGATTAGCCCAGAAGATGTAACTTTTAGGGCAAGGTCTGTCTAAACACGTCAAGATTAGGCAAGAGACACAATCTATCTGGGACAAACATAACATATAAGTGACCATTCCATTCATTATAATTAATAAAGCGTATTGACCTTATTCTGCCCCGACCACTTTTGCAGTTTTTTGCACTTTTGTTGTAAACGCACTTCCATTTGACGAGAACTCCGTTAAAGCTAATGACGAACGAGGGAAAAGTCTTGCCGTTAAAATGTTACATAAAGTAGATTGATTTGTGTAAAATGTTTAATGAACACGAGCAACAACAAGTCAACACTGCACTGATTTCCTGGTCAGTCTGAAAACGGCTTTTTAGTCCGTGTAGAACTTATTTTCTGTTGAGCTCGTCTGCTCCATGTGACCTAATACAACAGAAACAAGACGGCGGCGCGTAAGGCAACTTCCGGAATAAGGTGAATAGTTTTGAGATTTTTCCACAACATATCTAGTCGCAGTATAAGCCAACTCTTCCCACATGTAAAAATGTTAAACACTGCTAAAAAATGACTTAAATAACACGGAAAAGACATGCGGAATCTACCGTTTTCCGCTCAGAAATCATACCCGCATTTGCGCAGCTCTCCAGTTACAATATGGCTTCAAATGACCCCATAAAACATCACCTTATTTCCCCTTAAAGCCTGGAAGGATAAATTACAAACACTCCCAAGAGCCTAGGTATCTCAACCAGGCAGTAAATGGCATTTTGATGACTTACCAGCCCCAGCTCTTGCCTGAACGAGCCCGGAACACAGCACAGGGTAGACATCGTGTCCGCGGATAGTTCCAAGTGTGTGGCGGCATGACTCAGAGGTTGTGCTTATAAATGTTAAGGTCCAGGCGAAACGGCCCAGACAACTGCAGCACTTGGGCCTTAATGCCGTCGTTAAGGGTCATAAGGGTTGGCCCAAAAGTGTGTTTGTGTGCCACGTACGCGCATGGTCACACCGCTACTATAAAGCATTAAAGGCATCGCCGTGGGCACCGGGGTCATTAGGCGTTTCATTCAACCATTCGGTGCCATCAACTTCAATTGCAAACATCCAGCAAATTACCGCATTTCGTTTAAAGCGTCGAGCGCTTAAAATAACCCGACAAAATAGTCCAACTTCTCCTCCCTGGTCATTACATTTATCACTCTCTTAATGATACAATCCTCCTGCTTCAGCCCTCCGGAGGTTTGTTCATTCACACAAGCGGATTTGGAACTTTTTACTTGTAAGCGGTTACAGAAAAGGGCAAAATAAATACATTTAATTTGAAACAGGCTTGGGCAGTATGGTGATAATTGTAATTGTGAGTTGATCTGCAATTCACATTCGCATATTTTCTGGTAAGTACAGCTCGGTGCTTAAAGGGGCTGTACCTGATTTTTCCTGTTTTGAAATGTGAAAAACAGAACTAGGTTGTTTTAAACTCTTCACATCAGTCACATGTATCGCTAGCCTTGCTAATGTAGTCCCAGCATCCTAAATATTCACTTCTATGACTTTATAAACACTTTTCATGAGTCTCTGAGCCGTCTTTGCAGTCCCGGGTAAAGCTAACAAACTTTAGCATGCTAATGGTGCACGTCCTGCTTCTCGTAGAATAAATCGCTCTGTAAATAGGTGCAGAGAAAGCGCTGTGGTCTCATTTTTACCCGCATACATGCTTTTACAATATATCTGCACTGGAGCAACACAGATTTGACTTTATTAGATGCAAAAATTGTGCACATGAGCTAGTTGTTTTTCACGCTTCATAACAGTAAAAATCAGGTACAGCCCCTTTAAAATCTGACATTTCCCAGTTTTCCTATTGTCAACTTCTTTTAAAGTGCCTATGACAGGTTGGATTACTAATTTCACTAAAATTAGGTTAAAATAATTATGTCGAAGATTTCGCTAAAAATATTACAAATTGTATCCCAGTTTACAATATTTTAGGGTCATGATTTCTATTCAATCATGACATCTCACTGAATCTCCCTTTTGTTCTTCCCTTTTTATGCTACAACTGACCTGTCGAATGAAGCCTTCAGGCCAAAAAAAAAAAAAAAAGTATTGCGTATATAATCTATAATTAAATACAAAAAACAAAACAAGATGTAACTAATAGGATGATATTTCTCAATTTTTTCATATGTGCGATACTTGAACTTCAATCATAACATTTACAGGCATGTTTTAGCATTTTTAAATAGCTTGTAAAAAAAAAAAGCTTATGATTAACATGTTTGCAAAACTATCAATATATAAATTAACCACCCTGTTGGATTTATATCGTTTATATAGTTAGTTTAGTTTAGTCAAGGGACATTTTACAGATACGTTAAGCTCATAAAAACAACACTGTTCTGCACCAGATTACTACAACTACTATTAAACTAAGTACATGTTTTAATTAACACCATCTTACAATTTAGTTTTTTTGAGAATATAAGATCTTACATTATCTACAGCAAGATACTGTGAACAAACACTGCTTTGACAACCGACGACTATTTTCTTTTGAATGATTGTCTCTGAATCTAAACCTTAATGAATGTTGAGACTCCCACTCCCAGTCCATTACACAGCGGTACAGTAAACAGAAGCGTGTGCAGAGCCTTAGACACACTCTGCTTGTCACGCTGCTCCCACACCAACAAGGGGAGGGCCAAAAGACTCAAACAACACTTTTCACTATGAGAGGTCCGGAGTATTGATGAAGGGATTTGGCTTAAGTGTGGTAAATGCAAACACAAACATGCAGACCACCGAGGGGAGCGGTCAGTGTGCTACAGCACGGGGAGAATGGCATTAGTGTTTTGTTAATAGCCCTTGGATTTAAATGGAGAGTGTACGTACGACTCCAGCCGTCCTGACTTCACACTGTCCGCACGTAATCCCCTTCAGCTTGCTCTTTCGCGCAGGTTTAGGAGCCGGAGCTGCAGGAGACGGAGGTGGGGGTTGGGCTGCAACAGACACAAACAAACAAAACAAAAAATGTACTTTGCATGCACTTTCTGCAAACATTTTCACAGTGGGCTCTGAGTACAGCGGCACCTGACTAGCTTACTGTTAGCGTCACTTACTGTCCAATTCTATCTCTGTGGGGTTCTTGCAGAGTAAAATCAATAAATACTGTTGGATCCAGCAGTTGACAGTGAGCTGCAGGTCTTTTACAAAATGTTAAAGATGTTAAAGACTGAGGTGAAACATTCACTGTGTTTATAAAGATAGGTATTTGTGTCTCAAAGCTATTGCTAATGCTGACTTTGAGACACAATATAAAAAACACCACAAACTGAAATTATAATTGGTTGTCTACTTTATATTTTAAGGTTCAATAAAATTTAGCCTTAGCTGTGAGACGCTGTGAGCTAGCCAGCGTGCTGCTGTGCAGAGCCCATTGTATCCAGAGTTTATCAAACTGCAGACATTCTATTATTAGAATTAGGTACAAACCATCCTGTCAAAACAAAATAGCTAACCTTTTAGGCCTCTACTACGGCAACGTATTGCATTCATTTGAATAATAAAAGTTTCTGTTTTACCGAGAAAAGTTTCTGTTTTTATGAGAAAAATAAATCCTGTTTTAACGAGAAAAGTAAGTGTTTTATGAGCAAAATACGGTGTTTCACGGGCTGTAAGTTTAGGCGGAGCTGGCTAGATGCTACTACCGAGGCGCAAATGTACGATTTAGCCAGTTTGATACGCTTTTATTTTGATTTAGGCTTACGACATTGGGAGATTTTGGTGTATCGCGTTGATTTCAATAAAACATATGTTGTCTCATAAAAACAGACTTATTTAACCCGGAAAAACAGAAACCTTTCTCGTAAAAACAGGATTAATTTTAGTCGTTAAAACAGAAATTACTTTTCTCGTTAAAACAGGATTTATTTTTCTCGTTAAAACAGAAACTTTTCTCGTTAAAACAGAAACTTTTATTATTCAAATTAATGCAATACGTTTCCGTACTCTACAAACATGTTCTAAAAAGCATGGATGTCATGAATTTAGCAGTTCATATTTTAGTATTTTCTTAAATATTACTGCTCCTGGATGTGTGTGAAATTAGCACTGAATATCTGTTTCCCCCAATCCAATCTAATCACAGGTCAAATTGTTGTACCCGTTTTTTTTTCTCATACTTTGTAAATTTATGAGAAAGTATGTTGTAAAAGCCAGACTTTGTGAGAAAAAAAAGTCACACCTCTACAAGTTGTCTTCATCTAATAATTAACATTTTATCTTTTCAAACTTATAAGAACAAGCCGAGAGAGTCACAAAGACACTTGGGACACTTGGGGATGCGCACTGATTGGCTGATTCACTTTTGTGTGAAAAAGTTCTAAGTTCTAATTTCACAGTTTGAAAATTTATTTATTTATTTATTTTTGAATGTGCATCCCTAGTTTTAGAGTAATACAAAATTTAAATGGTTAAAATGATTAAAACTGTTTTGGCAATAACAATGTAACCCTCAGTCAAGACTCAAGAACAAATAAAAACATAAAATAAAATAAAAGACAGGTACATGATTCGAGTTCGGCTCATCAATTACACACATCAAGAACTGATTTTAAAACAAACTAAAATCACAGTTCAGTGTCTTTCCCAGAGGCACAAGAGTAAGGTTTGAACAGGTTTTGAACTGTTCCAATGTAATAGCAAAAAAAGCCTTACTGATTTTTAGATAAATCTACAAAATAAAAGTAGTTACCGTCTAAAGCAGAGGCAAAATAAGGTCCAGGGGCCACATGCGGCCCTTTTGGCATTTTGATCCGGCCCGCAAAGCATTTAATGAAAAATTGTATGAGTAAGTATGGCGCATTTGTCATTTTATAGCTGTCTTGCCACCACTAGAATAACACCAAACTTTGACGCTTTGGCTAAAAAGAGTGACCAACGGCACTGTTTCCACTAAAATAAATAAAGGTAATGATTTTTGCTATTCTGTTGTAGTTTTTTGTGTATTTTAGGTAATGAGTCTATGTGTAATAGTGTGTAATATACTGTAGTTAACAACATCCAAACTGTAAATGGTTCGGCCCCCGGGCAAGTGTAAAAATGGCCCTTGAGTAAAAAAGTTTGCCCCGACCTGGTCTAAAGTGTGAGTATGGAGAAACACTGAACCCTGCCATGACCCACAGACCTGTCAGAGGTTCATCCTGCAGCACTCGGATCTTCACTTTCCCCGCTGATAACTGTGGAAAAAAAGATGATAAACCAACTGTCAGTTTTTTGCACCACACAAAGCCATGTTTCCACTGGTTCGCTTAGTTTGAAAGCGACTGGACTGTCTCAAGTGAACCGTACCGGCCCGTTTAAGCGATCCAAAGCGGACCCTGACAATAGGATACGAGATATAAACAGAGGCAGATATATAAGCAGAAAATAATAGTTTCTCACCAAACACTGACCTGATCTTATGATAAACTGGCGTATGTGATGGTAACTTTATATGTTGACCCGACAGACAGCAAAACAAAGCTAGCACACGTTCTTGTTTATCGACAAACGACACTTGTGTCAAGATTATTATATAGAAATATTATATTCCCAGCGCATTAAGCATTGAACATAATCCAAACCCAATGCTTTACATAAAGAGATGTTAAAACACAGCATAGAGGCGCAGAGAAGTGAAATAAATGTAGAAAAAGCTGACTATAAACCGGAAGTGGTTTCTTGATTACTCTAACTTTAGTCAAGTCTCACAGCGCCACAAACTTGGAATTATTAAACTTTTTGTGAATTGCTGAGATCAGCCTCATGATTAAAAAGTATAATTCAGGTATAATTTAGATTTTATTAATTAAGAAAACATTGTGTAAATGTTGGGTGACATTAGCGGCTCACGTGGCCTTTGGATCAGGCCCTGAACAGGGAAATGCAAGCGAGCTGGTTTCGGGGCCCAGGGCTAGACGAACGCTGCATCTAGCTGTAGAGATGAAATAAGTCCATATAGATGCATAGATCGAAAGTTAAATTACACAATTGCTATGGTTATAGTGACTCACCAAATCAATACTGTTACTGTCACTGTTAGCCCTGAACATGTGTCAGTCACCCGCTATAATCATGTGCAATATAATTCAACATACTATTAATACACTTTTACCTCACTATAGTCACTTACTGTATATAACAAGACACTTAAGCCACTTTAGTTGCCATTTTACTGTAAATAAGAGTGTGCACTTTATACCTTATACTTTATATTGTATTTTTATTACCATGTTTAGTAATTATTTATCTTATAATATCACCCACCTAATCAATATCAATCACTTTTGTTGTTGAAACAACTGCATGAACTAATCTGTGATAAATATTGTGTCTCTTCCCCTGTAGTATAGATCTGGTCTTAGTCCAGCAGTTAATATTTCAGTGTTACGCTCAAATTCAATCACTCTTGGGCGTGTTTACAAAGTGCACAGAGAACTGAATCTTGATTTTTAAAATGTATTGCAAATATAATCGCAGCATTTACCAGTAAAAAATGCAATTGCACGTTTTCTCAAAATCTTTCACACAAGCCTGCCGTTTGTTCCTCGGCCTTCAAGTTGTTAATGTCAAATTATACAACAAAATATCGGTGGATGTGATGTGAACAAAATAGGCCTTGGTGAATTGGTATTTCAAACCGTCTGAAAAATACATTTCCAGGTGCATTTGTGAGTCGAGCAGAGATGAAATCTGAGGGAACAAAAAGCATAGTGAAATGATTTTGTTGCCCAAATAGAGCTTTCATTATTGACATGCTACGTCAACTCCACATTGTGCAAAACAAGAATACCAAAATAGTTCTGGCTGGTGTAAACGTGTCGTGTGTTGTAAGCCGTCTTTCAAAGGCTTGTTTCCTCTGAACTGAATCCAAACACACGTGTCATGTTGGAGAGGTACCTTTTGGAGTCTGCTGTCCTTGGTCCTCCTGGGATTTATCAGCGCTGCAGCGTTGTTTAAAGGCCTCTGCTGTCCAGACTTCCATCTACAGCTCCCAGATTGCCTAAAAAAAGAAAATAAGGCGATAAATTATTTTCGATAGATTTTATAACTTACATGAGCTGGGCTGTCGAAGACATTTTTGGTCAAGTAAAGGCCAAAAATATATCGCAAATTTTGAAGAATCCAACCCAAACTGCACTCAAAACACCACAACTGCGCAGGAATTAATACAAAAACAACTATTTTTACAGAAAAGTACTGGGGAACTGTGTTGGACTCCAAAATCTTCAACTAACCCACTCCATATCTTGTCGTTTTTGTTGTTTTTCCCATATAAATCCTTTAAATCTAGATAAAATAATTAGTCGACAAATAAAAATGTTGGTCAACTAAGGCACTATAAGAATCAGACTCAGAGTAGCTTTATTGCCATTGACAGTAATCAAAATTCACAAACATAGGAACTTGCTTTGGCATTTGGTGCAACATAAAATAATAAATAAAATCGTAGCGAGATATATATAAAAAAAGGCATGCATAAAATTAAGAATAAAATAAAATAAAATAAAATGAACTTAAGAGTATATACAGCAATCGACCGATTAATCAACTTAACAACTACAGGATTACTTCTATATATCCACTTCAACTAACCTACCAGGTAAAACATTAAATCAAAAATTAACACTTATATCCCCGCACTTTACGAGCAAAAAACAACAGTACAGATATACCATAAAAGCAATTCTTAGGGTCAGAATGAGACCGCTGTGTGCTGTCAGCATCTAATTATAGAGCGTTTGTATTCTCCGCGAAGAAGGAAGTGCGCTGTTCGTTATACTAATGTTAGCTTTACTATGGCAGTAGCCTCAGAAAGTTGTAAAAAGCACTCATAAACTCATCGCGGTGAACATTTAGATTGCTCAGACTGCATTAGGTTACTGAGCAATGTCCCTAGCAGCATTGAACGACGCGTCAAATGCAGAGGACAATAAAGGCTAATCTAATCTAATGTAATCTAATGTAAGAGTACTGAAAATCACAAAATATTATGTTATCATAGGGCTGTAAATCTTTAGTCGTTTAGTCGATTAATAGGTCCATGGTGTTTTACTTAGTCAATCAAAATTTGTGTGAGTCGACTTATATTTATCTTTTTTTTTAAACTATGACTATGATTTACAGAAACAAGTTGATATGGATTGAACACATCATGAGTTTAATTAGACTTTTTTTTTTTTTTTTACATATAAATACACAGTTTCCTGTTACTTTTGTTTAAAAATAGTTGTTTTTGAATGAATTTCCCGTGCATTTGTAGCATTTTGAGTGCAGTTTTGATCAGATAGATACACAGAGATACTTAAGAATTGAAACAATAGAAACAACTCTCTCAAGAAAAATACAAACAATTCTCAATCACCCCACTTTTTACATACTTATCAAGTGACACCAATCGAAGGTCTTTTTGTAAATGATTCCCAGACCAAGCTATCTATCTCCAAGTGAACGCAGCACAACTCAACCAGAAAACCTTCACCTAACCTCACACAACAAAAGTGCAACTTTCAAAGTCCCTCCTCAGTACAATTTCCTTTTGAACACTGATTGTATATTATTTGAGAAACCAAAAACCACACATTTGGAAGCTCACTCGGCAGTCATGCTGAACGATTGCTGATTAAATTTATGCTTGGGTTCAGTTCACTGAGGCCGGTACATACAGTACATTGTGGTAACTTTAATGAGCATTAGACCACAACCAGTGCACACAGTGAACTCACAGTGCTATTACTCAGGCTGATCATGCTGAAAATGTGTTTTAGGGGGAGACGGGAAGGGAATATGTGTTGTTTTATTGGTATACTTCAGGTCTGCACCTATTCAGACTGGACACGACGCTTAAACAAACTTAGAGGCTCAGTAAATATCTGTCCTCTTCGCCCTTCAAGCGATCACAAGCTGCTGCGACATAGAGTTAGTTGCATAGATCAGTGGTTCCCAACTTTTTTTGTTTGGAGTACCCCCGAAGCTTTGTCTCTCACTCAGAGTACCCCTTAACTTGAGTTTCAGGCAAATAAATGGGTTTACTAGTCACATATTGTCACTTAATTCTATTATTTTTCTGTTTTAATTACATTTATGGTCTAAGATACTCCAAAAATATGCTAAATTTACAACTAATGACACTTTTTTAATCAGACAAAAGTACATGTCATCTTCTTTTAAAACCTGAAACCATTCTAAGTACCCCCTGGTATTTGTTCGCGTACCCCTTGGGGTCCCCGTACCCCTGCTTGGGAAACACTGGCATAATTAACACTTTGAGGTACAAACTGACAAACTAAGATTAGGGGATCTTGTCAAGTAATAAAAATGGGTTAGATTTATGGATCTATATTGGTCTTTACAAGCTTGACACGCTTCCTAAAGTGCTACACATTCGCTTTCCGCACTCAATAGAGGTTTTAGCAGTGAATGGCAAAAATGTGAGTGTGTCAATGGTGAGTAATGACATTTTCTCCTGTAAGAGCTAAAATGTAAAAGAGCTGCTACGGTCTAATAACAAATATAAAACTAGCCAAGCTCTGCGAAGTCAGAACAACAACAGAGGAACTACTTTATCGTAGATTAAAGGGGCTGTACCTGATTTTTATTGTTGTGAAACGTGAAAAACAAAACTAGCTCCTATTCTCAATTTTTTGCAAGTAATATAGTTAAAACGGTGTTGTCCCAGTACAGATGTATTGTAAAAGCATCTATTCGGGTGAAAATGCATAAATTTATATTTTTTTTTCTGTCTGACACAATAATTACAATATCGACTTATCGTTCAATATTATAGATGTAACAATATATTTAGGGCCTCAATGTTTATTGTGTGTATGTTTTCTTTGCAATAGTGGAGAATTTAAAGTTATCTTTCAGTAGTACAATAATATTTGAGCTGTAGAGGATTGAATAAGTAACATTTATGACTCATTATTCTAGATACCAAATATTGTACTTAAAGTCTATACTAGGGCAGATATGGCCAAACATTTTTATCAAAAAAAGAGAAAATTTACGATAACGGATGATCTAAATGATAATGATAATAATAATAATTTATGGAATAGTATGTAATATATCTCTAGATAAAATGAAAATTGATTGTGGGCTCAACATTTCTGTGAGTATTTTTCCAGTAAAACCCATAAATCTAGATTGTGCCTTCATCAAAAAGGCAAAGGGTTTATCATAATTTCCTAAAAAATAATGTAAAATAAAATAATAAATGTGTTTAAAGCAGCTCTGATGTCACTCACATGTGTCTGAGTGGTTTACATTTTCCAAAATCATCTCAATTTTTCATATTTTGTGATTTTGTTCGGTTAAATTCCAGTTTCTCCAGTGAAATCACATTATGTTGCACTTCACTTTTGCCTCCATTCTGAATTCAGAATGTTTTTGTTCACAAACTTTTAAAGGGTCAATATATTTTAGTGAAATGTGTTGTTGAACCTGTCATATAGACTTTAAATTGAGCAGAACAAAAACTCCATCAACAAAAAAAAAAAAAAGAGTAAAGATCCACACTTTTGTCCGTTGTGCTGACCATACTCACCGTCAACCTTGAGACTGACTTTGATTATTATAATTCACAGTCACACCACACACCAGTCAGGAGCAGGGCGTTTTACAAGAAGACGTACATTGTTTGGAGCCGGGATCAAATTATTAACCCTCCAGTTACAAAACAACCGCACTGAAACAGAACTACTAGTGATACAACAGTGTGGTGTGTGGAGAGAAATAACTGACAGGGAGTAAATTGCATCTTACTAATGCGCACAGAAACACACGCAGAGCGCTCCTGTCAGTCACACAAAGTGAAGACGAGCAGAATCCCCCTCATTTAGACAGGAGTTATTCATGCTTATGTGCTTGAATTATTTATGCTATTTATGCTATTGTGATGTCTGGCTGTCTTTGAAAGAAGTTTATTTTGGTTGGAGCTGGCAGCCTGTCAGAGCCTGGCAGAGTGAGTGTGTGCGATGCCAGAGAGTTGCCAGCGCTCCTGACACTGTTGCTGCGCCGCGCTGACACTGAGGGTGGGCGTCAGGTAATCACCACGGCAACGTCACCCAGGCAACTGGACTGTCGCTGCGGGAGACAGCTGAGGCACACCTCTGTCAGTGTGGGATGACAGGGCGGCCCCTCTGGACGTGCCACCCGGGGGGAGGGGTAGAGAGAGAGAGAGAGAGAGAAATAAAAAAGAGAGAAAAAAAGAGACTGGGAGAGTGAAAGAAAGAGAGAAATCAAGACAGAGAGAAAGAAAGAGAAAGGAGAGAGAGGAAGACAGAGAAAAACAGAAATATAGAAAGAGACAGAAAGAAAGAGAGAGAGAGAAAGAGATAGAAAGAGGGGAAGAGAGATAAAAAGAAATATAGCAAGAGAGAGAAAGAAAGAAAGCGAGAGAGAGAGAGGAAGAAAGAGAAAAAGAAAGAAAGAAGAGAGAGAAAAACAGAAATATAGACAGAAATATAGACAGAAATATAGACAGAAAGAAAGAAAGAAAGAAAGAAAGAAAGAAAGAAAGAAAGAAAGAAAGAAAGAAAGAAAGAAAGAAAGAAAGAAAGAAAGAAAGAAAGAAAGAAAGAAAGAAAGAAAGAAAGAAAGAAAGAAAGAAAGAAAGAAAGAAAAGGAGAGAAACTGAAAAAAAGAAAGACAGAGAGAAAGAGAGAAAGAAAAAGAGTAAAAAAAGACAGTGAGTGAGAGAGCTGGAGTGAGTTCAGGTCAACACACTGCTTCATTCACTATTCAGTCGATAGTGGTGTTTCCAAAAACAGAACAAATGATTAAATATTACTATAAGGGAGCCAGCAGCTTCTCGCCTCAAATCAAGATGTGAGTGCAAGCTGCAATGCAATGAAATTCTGGGATTTACTTACTCCAGATGTTATTGGTTTGAACAGGCCAATTACATTTTTGGCATTTATATTTGACAGGCTATGTTTGTCAGGGAGACAATCCATCTCTGAACAGGTACAACCTGTCACTCATTTACACCTCCATTCTCAGACCTAAACCATAATAAAGAATACAATAGGGCTAATCAGAGTAAGAGGAGTAAGATGTCAAATATGGCTCCAGTGACACTTACCTGAAGCATCCTCAATCCTAAATATTGACAGCTTGAGAGTTTAATGTGTGTTTTTTACCGCTCGCTCAGGCCAGAGAGTTTTGCTGTCACGGTTTAAGCTAACAAACATTAGCATGCCAACAGTGCACTTCCTGCTTCGTGGAGAATAAAAAGCTCTCTTCACTTGATTGCGCCCCGCCCACTTTTGCCTCTTTTTGCACTGGATATACACTTCCACTGTAAAGGCACCTCGTTTGGCAGGAACTTGGCTCACACAAGGGGCAAACGAGGGAAAAGTCTCACCAGTAAAATAATATATACAGTAGGCTGATTTGATTAAAATGTTCAGCGTTATATTCTATACATTATTTTTTCTTTAAAATGGAACTTAACTCTCAACTCAACTTTTATATCGTAAACTATGCACATGGTGTCCTAGTCTTTATTCTTTTTTGGTCATTTTAGTGCAAACTATTTGGTCAAGTGTGCTGCCTCCAGTGGCCATTGCAGTTTCAAGTGCTCTATGACCAATCACACTGTTCCTTATTCCTCCAGACTCCGCCCCTCACTTTCTCCATTAGTCTTTAAGGCACTGCCCAGTTTAACAGCTCTATCTGAAATGTGGTTGTGGGCAGAATTTATGTCCCACTTATAATCACACAAATACAAAGTGGTGTAACAAAAATATAATTGTAAGGTCGTTTTGACAAATGTTACTGCGTTCCCGGGAGCGGCCCCAGTGTGCGCTGGATTTAGTTCTGTTTACTTCACTTGACTACACGGGGTCTGCCTTGTTCACATGCAGCGCTCCTCATCGTCGTCCCACGAGCCGCGTGATCAGCTGACATCCGCACTTATCTTCCACTGCAACAGGCTTCAAGTGAAAAGAGCCAGTTTATACACGAGAGCCAGTTTATACACGCGCTTTGTTTCCTGTTGCTATTCACCTTATTCTGCCCTGCCCACTTTTGCAGTTTTTTTGCCACAGATACGCACTGTTGTTGTAAACTCCGTTAACGCTAATGACGATCGAGGGAAAAGTCTCGCCGCTAAAATGTTACATAAAGTAGGTTGATTTGTGTAAAATGTTTAATGAACATGAGCAACAACAAGTCACAACGCTCCGATTTCCTGGTCAGTCTGAAAGCGGCTTTTTAGTCCATGTAGAACTTATTTTCTGTTGAGCTCGTCTGCTCCATGTAAACTAATACAACAGAAACAAGACAGCGGCGCGTACGGCAACTTCCGGAATAAGGTGAATACAGTGATCCCTCGTTTATCGCGGGAGTTGCGTTCCAAAAATAACACGTGAAAAGTGAAATCCGTGAAGTAGTCACAGCTTTATTTTTTATTATTTTACAATGCAATACTGAACTATGGAATGAAACCTAAAATCAAAACCTGTTTTAAAGCCCAAAATTTGTTTAAAACAATAATTTTAATATAGTAATACAAGGTTGTAAACATTGTCACTGGTGTATTTCACAGTCTGTGCCTCTTCGTCCTGACTCCGCTCCGCTGTAGCGTCTGTTTCTACTGAAGGCGCAGGAGAAGAACATTGTTATGGGTAGTTGTTGGCGCACTTTCTTTTTCTGAGCAAGAAGATTTTTATAAACGGATATGCCACCTTCGATTATATTTGAGAACTGCAATGAACGACTCAAAGGGTCCCGTTCTTGTGCCGTGCGCTGAAGTTCAGTGGATGCACTGTAAAAATATCCGCACTGTAAAAAAAATCCGTGAAGCAGCGAAGCCGTGAAAGATGAAACGCGATATAGTGAGGGATCACTGTACACCGTGATCTTTATTTACAGTATACTAAAAGGACGATGAGCTGCTGGTGGGTTTCTGAGCAGCACACTGAAGCTCACCTGGCTGCGCAGAGGGAGTGGCAATGTCTGACTGACAGAAGTTGATCCAATTTGTCTCGTTAAACGCAAGATGCAAAAAGGCAGATCTGCGGCTCCATTTATACAAATATCCATGCCCCAAGCACTTTTTTGCTCTCACTGCGGACTGCAGGGTGAAACTAGGCCGTCCCGATGTCGTCTGCTTTCATGCAGCACTCGCCCTGCTTCAAAGTGCCTGTTTTAAGCGCTCTTTGAGTGCCGGGTTAATGCTGTCCAGACTGCGGGTGCTATGTACACACTTGGGCTGCCCAATATATCGAAAAGATACCGTTATCACACTTTTTGTCATCGCAATATGCATATTGCAAAGATGGGAGATCATTTCGAATAGTTAAATGCATTATTCTAGTGTTTCTTGTACGCCCGAGCTTGTTTTTACTTTACTTTACTTTTTCAGACTCAAATTTTCACCCCCAAAAGTGCAGTTTTGCTAAGTTCAGAAATTTGTGTTTTTAGTTAAACTTCTTGCTTCAAAAACCTCATAACTTTTTTTCATAATTTTATACACACATAAATGTAGGTGAATAAAATGTTTGAAATGTTTAAAATCCTCAGTAATGTATTTTATGGCAAAGGTCTCCAATGTTTGTATCTAAGTTACCATATTTTTGAGTAGTTTTGAGTTGAGTTATCCTTCATACCAGGAAAAGAAAAATATATGCAAATGAGGAAAAAAAATCATAATAATATTGTTAACGCAATACTTTACACCCATATCGCAAATCGCACAAATTTCCCATAACATGCAGCTCTAGTACACACTGGTCCAAACACACCGCACCCGGAACCAAAGCTCTTATACGTCGACCTAACGAGCAGCAGAGTGAAAACAACCCAAGACTGTAAGCTATTGAAGTATTCTGATTGACTTTGTTCACCTTAAATTCAAACCTTTCAAAAATGGAAGGAAAAGGAAAATTCATAAATATAAAGTGGTCATTCAATCTCTTGCTCCTGGCCGAGGAAAATGGCCGGACCGCTTTGAGATGAGAGTGGTGTAGTGGTGTAAGAGCTTAATCTTACGATTTTAACACGGTTAGCTGGTTGGTAAATTCCACAGCCTCCCTGGAAACGAGGGTCCATCCATCCCATAATGACCACTGTATCTTGGACATAATAAGTCTGCTGCCTCCAAAGGCTTCCCCAAGCACCAGATCTCAACCCAATTTACCATGTGGTGGAACCAGAGATAGTCCTTATGGATCTTCCCTGTTCTCACCTCAATTAATCTCCACCGTACCACCTAGAAGTCAGAGATAACCGAGGTGCCAGAACCTATCTTTTGTTTCCCGACCAGGGCAGAAGTGGAAGAAGTGTTTTGTTACAAACACAAGAGCCAAAAAATACTCAAATAAAAATAGAAGAAAAAACATCCAAGTAACAGTATTGAAGTATTGAATGCACTATTTCCACCGTATTTCACACAGATTTTGAAAGCTGTTAAGTGATAAATGTAGTTATCTTGATGATGAATTGTACTAATTTTTGGTCAATAAAAGCTACTAACAAGATTTATATTTATATATTTGTGTTAGCTCAAAACCTTGCAATTTTATTTTTTTAATTATATATATATATATATATATATATATATATATATTTATTTATTTAATTATTTATTATTTATTTATTTATTTTTTTACCTCTATAAAGAAATGTACTTTTACTTTTCCATCCAGTTAAAAAATATGCAGAAAAATATAAAAAGCAAGAAGAAAATGTAGTGTAGCGAGTAGGAAGAACAGATACCTGCTGTCAAATGAAGTAAACATATAAAGCATCTGCTATAACATTTACTGAAGTACGGATACCTAAATATTTTACGTACTTTTGTACTTTGTTACTTCCCACCAGAATTCAAAAGAAGGTGAAATTGAATAGCAGTAGGATAAAAAAAACTACCACAGAAGTCAATTTTATATCTTTAAGAGTGTTTTTGGAGGATTTTGAACATCAATATAATTTTAATAAGAAAATAAAACTAGTAAAGTAAGCTGATTTATTCGCCTAGTACCAGCGTTATCCGGTGCTTGGACTGTGAGACAAAACTAAAGCCGGCTGCACAAGAAGAACTTTAAAAAACATCCGCTATTTTAAGACGTGACACAGAGTTTGTAGACCACTGAGAAGAGGACATTTTACCACGATTATTTGTCTCACACTCGTAGCTCGAAAGACAGCCACAACACAGACTTGCCGATTTCAGGAAAGATTTGTTGCAAGCGGAGGAGACGGCAAGTGTCACGTGATCGAATGCTCTTATAAAAGCAGAAGACCAAACGTGTGTGGATTTAACCTGATTATAAAGGACACAGTAGAGCGCTTTATTCACTGTAGGTATGGAGCCTGACACAAACTGTGGTGATGATGAATTGGACAAAAAAAGGTTGGACAAACTCTGTGCTGGTTTTGTTTATTCTATTTCTAATGGTGTGTTCCAGGCAACTGGGATATTTCCCACCTCCGACTTGAAAAAATGCCCTGGAATGCCACTCAAACTGGTAATCCTACTTGCGAATTGGGAGCAGGTTGAGCGACTCCCGCTTTAGATATGAGATCAACCGTGACGTGTTAAAGCGATAATAGTCATCACAAGAAGTGGACCTGAGCGACTAACCACCACGTGAAAGAGGTAAACGTTTGTTATGGGATAAATCAAAAAATAATCTGTTATTCACTGTTAGCAGTAGCCAAATTGTTTTCGTACGAGTTCATTCATCTGGAACGCTCTGAGGTCAGAACTCGTATCTTTATCTTTCAAGTGGGAAATAACCGAACGCAGCATACAATTTAAGAGTCGTCTCCTGGCAATGAAGCCTAGCACTTTCTGGCTGCTCTGATTGGCTGTGGTAAAGCAGCTGGAACCTCACAGTTTGACGTTTGCGAACTGCGACCAGACAAATAGTCGTAACAAAACCACATTGGCCTACAAACAAACAATCGCTTATGAGAATCGCTACTTGGGCCACACCTCCCCAAACTCACGGAGAGGCTTAAAACCAGGCAAAAAATCCTGTAGTGTGCAGAAGGCTTTTACTCTGACTTTTACTGGGAACCACTCTCTTAAGTCCCCACCAGATGCATTTCTTTGCCCCTTGGGACGAGAGAGATTGAACACAACATCCCTGCTGTGATGTAGTTGCATTTTCTCCCCAAAAAAGCTGACATTTTTCTCTCCTTTTCCGCGGGACAGGACAGGACACGTATTCCGAACAAATAACTAGACAGTGTTGGACAGAGGGAATGAAAGGAGTGGATTTGTTGATAAGGAGAAAGCTGTGCGTGTAAGCCATGTCGGGCCAAGGCAAAGCTACACCAAAGCCATGGCTGGGGCAGAGAATAACACGCCGCATTTGACTCTATCCACGCGGCTTTATTATTGTATTTGCACAGTTCAAGAAAATGATCTTATCTGAGATGCTGCGAGAGAGAGGAATTAAGAATGGATACAGTGATATTCGAGACATGCGAGAAGAAGAAGAAGAAGAAGAAGAAGAAGAAGAAGAAAGGAGACAGTCAAAGTAGAACTACGCAACATTTTTACCTTATTAAACATCTTTGTAAGTCAGTGTGGTGGTTACAGATGTATTTTTAATAAAGAAAAAAGAAGAAAAAAAAAGCTTTTGCGTCTTTTACAGGAAGTGTATTTTCATCTGCAGGGGAAGCTCTTTCGCTGAACTTCTGTTTTAACAATGTTTTGACCTGTTTTATGGTTCATATTGCTGTAATTATTGTGTGGATCCTCCTGAAACAAAAACTAGCATAAAGTTTAATTTCTTCTCTGCATAAATAAACAAAAGTGAAATTATTTGTTCACAATAGCCTCGGAAAACGGGTCCATTATTCAGCTCCAAAAGCATGATTGTTGTCATTGTTGAAAGGACTTTAAGGAGAACCCAGAACCAGCACCTTGGTGGATACTGGGTGCAACAAGAAATCAACAATGCACCGATTTCCTGGGCGGCCTAAAACCAGCTTTATGGTTCGTGTAGAACTTATTTTCTGTTGAGCTCGCCTGCTCCTTGTGAAATAATACAACAGAAAAAACATGGCTCCACTCACGGCAACTTCCAGAATAAGGTGAATAGAGTTACAGGCCCCTGCCCGCCATCTGAAACTATGACGTCATCAAAGTCAAGAATCATGTAAATGAAACATATGGGCGCCCAAGGACCCATCTTGAGCTGGACTTTGTCAGGACAAAAGCTGGAGGATTTAACCTATTGTGCATTTTTTGAGTTGATGGGGGAAACTGAGGACACCCAGACACAGGAAGAAGCAGACAAACGTCACACCAAGACGACTCCAGGTGTCGAAACCGGAACCTTGCTGTGATGCACAAGTGCTGGCCACTCAACCTCCATGCCGTTAGGGGAGAGACAGGTAAGAAGAGGAAGAGAAGGGGAGAGGAAATCCAGAGAGAGACAGCAACATCCTGAGCACCTCATTAGTCCAACCTTTTCCAGTTCATTTTCTTCACAATGTCAAGTTATGGTGGATACCACTGTTATTTCTGTGGGTGAAAAGATTGAAATGATTTAATGAAAGTTATACTGTACACTTGGAATGGGTTATGACAAAATGGTGAATGTTGAAGCTGTTGGTGGAGTCTTTAAAAGTGATTGTTAAGGCAAGTCTTGTCAGCTAAACCATATACAGAAAAAGTGAAGACCAAATACACACAAGCTGCACTTATCTTTCCTCTCTTGCACTACTAAAAACAACTTTTTTATCTGTCCATCTCATGGATGTATTAAATGAACTGGATAAGGCACGCCCCCCGTTTCCACCAGATTGATTAGTGGCCGTGCAAGGTATTGCAGCCGCTTAGGTCCGACCTTTTTGTATAATTGCATATTATAATTGTCCTTAATTATTTTCAGTATTAAAATAAAATAGAAGGAAATGTTCTTTTGAACTGTTTCAAAAATCACTGAAATTATCGTTATTATATTAAATGATGTCACGGTAAACATGTGCGAGCCACGTGAACGAGCCACGTGAACGAGCACTTCGGGCGATAGAAACAGAAGCGCGTGGACATGGTTAGACTAGAGATAGCTGTAATTGTATTTTATTTAAAGGTGGAATGGAGGATTTCTCGCCGATTTGAAAATCTGCGACTGTTAGTCCTTTTTTTGAAAAAGCGCATGCGCAGGTTCCCCCTCCCTCCCGCCCCGTTTCTCCTGACTGAACGCCTAGCAAACCTCGTGAACGAGCACGCCCAGCAGCACTGCCCATGCGCATTTGTTTACAAGACGATTGGTGTCGCTTTCTCACGACAACCTCCGCGAAGAAGATTTAATAATACACTCCACATACAATAAGCTAAAAAAAGAGTCAGATAAACAGTTACCTGTCCAGCAGAAAGTTTGCAGTGGAGGCATCAGCCTGTTTTGCGCTTTCAATGCTCGCCAGCCGTAAACGATTCCCCCAGAATAACACGCATTTTGTTTCTTTCCTCTGCAGACTTTCGTCTCTTCTGTGAAAGCTCGAAAACAGTCTTTCTCTTTCGTCCCTCAGCCATTTCGGTACTTCGCGGATGAAAGTTTAGACTTACAATGACGGAACTCGCCGCTAACCTGCTACATAAACACACTAGCATATCAACCACGCATGCTCGAAACGCTCGCTCCAGGGGAGCGAGCGTTTCCCCTGGACGAGCCTGCCGGCGTGCACTAGCACGCACAGAATGATTGACACCTGAGCGGACCAGTTATTTGTGCTACCCACGAGGAAATGAGATTCTGATTTGTTGCCCGAAATCCTCCATTCCACCTTTAATTTCAGATGCTTTCATATGTGATCTAATATGAAGAATACAGTTACAATCACATAAGCTAACAATGACACAAAAACCTGCCTGATCGCTCCCAACACTCAAAGCATCATGGGGGATTATTGTCACACGGTGGGAGAACATGCCGAAAAAAAAACTTTTTTGGCTTCATTCACCAATGAGTACACACCATAGGGATAAATAGAGCGCCATTTTAAATTAATCTTCCAGATTTTATTATAGTTCTATGGTCCATCCCTGTCACAATGTGCAGTGCACAAAGTAATCCGCAAAACAATTAAGTAGAATGCATTTCAAATAAATAAACATAAAAGCTACTTTAATTGCCAGAAAAAAAGTTAAACAGATAAGATAATCATTTATTGTCTCCCATGGGAAAAATTTGTTCTGGGACAGGGGGCCACATGCCCCCCTCAGCACTGGGACAAAAAGACATCACCAACAGTGAAAACACATTCAACCAACATCATCACTGAACACAAAATACAAAACCAAAAT
This sequence comes from Rhinogobius similis, assembly GCA_019453435.1. NCBI lineage: Eukaryota > Metazoa > Chordata > Actinopteri > Gobiiformes > Gobiidae > Rhinogobius > Rhinogobius similis. Next base: position 8,387,877 of record CM033625.1, on the reverse strand, counting down.
AAAGACACAAGTGATACGACATCAGGGGCCAGTCAGTCACAACATCCTAAACAATCACAGTCTTAAGTGCATTTAATAACTCAAGTGCACCCTCGGTCTATTGAACATTCCATAGGCCTGTGTGCAGTTTGTTGATTGCACATTCCCTCAGCCTATGTGCAAAGCACCTGAATTGCCTCTCATCTATATTCATGTATTTTTGACTGCACTCTCTGAGTTCAGCAAATTGATTGCTAATGGTATAAATTAATGATTAAATCTGTTCAGTTTGCAGTTTGGGATACCTTCTACCTGATGGCATCAGCTCAAGCTGATTGTGAAGAGGGTGGGTTGGGTCACTGGCCACCTTCCAGCTGAGTCTCCTAACAATATCCTAAAAAATTTGTAAGTAGCCACGGCTACAAAGTAAAAATCTGTGATTTAAGTCTTACAGACAGGTTTCCAAACCACTTTGATATGCCATATCGTAAAATAGATTCAATGTATACTCTACAAAACATAAGCATGACATTCTTTTCCACTCTGTGTCACTTCAGCCTCCTTAAACTGTATAGGCACTGGCTAATTCTTGAGCAAACAAATTGTACATGCTGGCTCTATTGCAACTGAGAGTCAAAATAAACACTCAAGTACTTATAGTATGGCACCTGCTCTATGTCCTTCCCATCAACATTAAAGGGGCTGTGGTCCCCCGCTGATCTAGGGTCAAAAATAAGCTCCTTTGTCTTTTCTATGTTTAAGATAAGATTGTGTTCTTTACACCACTGCACTACTGCGCTAATTTCTGTCTCGTAGACCGTGGTATCAGCCCTTTTATTGAGTAGGCTGCGGACAGCTGTATTGTCCGAAAATGTAAGTATATAGTTGGTTGCTTGCTTGCTCATACATGCATTAGAATACAGTGTGAAAAGAAGAGGTGAGCTAACACAGCCTTGTGGTGCCCCGGTGCTAACACCTTGAATATCTGACAATGTCATGTTCACTTTAACTTATTGCTGTCTATAAGGAAGGCCCAGTACCACTTTATAATGTAAATGCTTACACCCAGTTGCAGTTTCTTCATCAAAGTGCCTGGCAGAATCGTTCTTTTTTTGCTGGGATAAACAAAAGCATTCATCACTTACTGCTGCCAGATCGGCCCATTATCTCTCAGTCATCCAAATTTAAAGTGTGGCCTCTGCACCGTCAGCCAGGGGAACGTCTCTCTTTATCTTCAGCATCTTCAGCACATCGCCATCTCAACTCATCATTGCCGGTCCCTTGTCCAGACGTAAAGACTTGCCAAAACTACTACGCGTGCCTGTCTGCCCTCCGCAACTTCCTGCTGCTTGCTCAAAACTAGAACAAAACAATAGTCTATGTGTAGGCTTGTTTATGCGCTGATACTTCAATATACAATTTTGGTACAGAAAGATTTAAAAAAAAAAAGAAAAAAAAAAAGACACTATTCACAGGTAAAATGTCAGGTGGCCCATCATTATCATGTGTTTTGGGATTGTCCGACTGTTGTGCCGAGATTAAAAAAGGTTTAAATTATATTCAACATCAAAATCGCACCTGACTCTAAAACCTTGACCATAAAAACTGCAATGGAAACAGATACCTGTGGAATGTACAAATAATTTTCAGCGCACTCATTTTCATGATAATAATTTTGCCATAATCGAGCAGCCCCACTGAAACTGGACCAACATTTCCTTGCATTATTCATTCAGTCCCTCGCTCTGTGTTTATAAAGTATTTCTGTCGCCACAACAGCCCTGGAGTAGACTTATGGAAGGGACGAACAAGACGAACAAAACTGCCGATCTGCGACATCGGCCTCTCTGACCACCGCTCACTCACACACACAACACATTCAAACTTAAGCAGGTTCAGTTTAGTGTCTTGCACCATGACATTATAGTGGTTGAACCGCCACCGAATGTTCTCACCACTCCGTATTGTCTCTTTTTTTCACTTGTCTGCTTTGAATAGAACGAGTGCGTGCAAACCAAATGTTTTTTGAAAACTAATTAAAAGTAGATGTTGAGGTGTGCAGCATCACTAATCTTGTCGGGGGACACAGAGGTGAGGTGCCTGCTCCAGTCTAAAGCCTAGAACAGTGTAGTGTTCTGGAACAGTCAGGGCTGATTAGTGACACTGCTGCAGTCACCACGTATTATGAATAAACAAGTGCTTTCCTCAGATGAGGAGATAGCAAAGGTGCACAAACAAAATTAAAAAGTGGAACGCCAGCTTTCTGTCACTTAAGATTAACCTGATACTGTCGAGACAAATTGTTCTTCTATGTGCTCAAAATGTGAAAAAGGATTAATAGAAAATGGTCAGTCAGATATATACAGTACAACAGTGAAAAGTACAAAAGAAATATTTTACTCACAGTTGTCAAATTAATTACTAAAGGTCATTTCAACTTAATAGGACTGAGACAATAACCAGTATTCAAGTAAAATGTCACAGAATCAATGCCATGAGGATGGACTTACTGATGGTGTTGACAGAAATGATTCATTTCAGTTCAGTATTTAAGTACACGAATAGATTATTTTTTATTAACATGTTTTTCAAATGTACTGTACATACACTTCATGATTAAGAATTCTCTTGTTTTTATTAGGAATCAATTCCACAGTAAGGTAGAGCTATTTTAGAAAATTGATTTTGATTTATGTTTATGTTTTAATTGTATCATTCTGTTGAAAGTCCACATCTTAAATACATCCAGGAAAAAATACACTACCAAACTGCTGTCAAAACTCAGAAGCTGAGCAAGACTGCCTGGTTTGTACAGTCCCAATCAGTTCGATCAGCAGTTCAGTGGCGTTCAAGGACACGAGGCCTTTGAAGACTTTGTTTTTAAGCCCTTCAGTGGCAGATGCGTCTGATGGTTATTGGGCTGCAGTCGGCACCATAACAGCTTTAGTGATGATGCGCTGCGAGAGGCCCTGCTTATGCAGCTCAACAACCCGACCATGTTAAAAAAGAGAACGTTTTTTTGCCTTTGCCATCAGAACATCCTGACTGAATACGCATTTTGCACAGATTGTGGTCCAGCTGCAGAACAGCCTATTTCAGTTGAATTGTTGTTTTCAATAAAATGTTTACCTACTTTTTTGGTCTCATTCCAATTTCTTGTGTTATATTGAAGCTCTACTTGGAACCTTGTTAAGATCCAACCATGAAAATGTGACTTTTGCCATTTACTCAACTGGTCTTAGATTATATTGAAGCTCTTCTTGGAACCTTGTTAAGATCCAACCATGAAAATGTGACTTTTGCCATTTACTCAACTGGTCTTAAAGTTTTAATCTGTTTCATCGATATTTGGACGAGAGAAGGCAGGAAAACAGGGTGCCACAGTGTAGCTGTGTTGTTCCTTTCTTAGACAAGACACTTCACACACATTGCCTTGTATGAAAGTGGTCTGTGTGTTTGATAAGAGTGATTGGTGGTGGTCTGAGGACCCAATGGCGCAGATTAGCAGCCTTGCTTTTGTAAGTCTGTCCCAAGGCAGCTGTGGCAACAAAAGTGGCTTACCACCAATGAATAATGCATAGGCAGTCTTTGTTACTGCTCCACGTTCATGGATATCATACAATGGAAATTTCAAACCAGTCCATTCCTAATATCCAGCATCCTTCTCTTAGGCAGACCAACACTGCCACTGAAACACAAGCACAGTTGTAATTACAAAAATGAATATGTGTCCTCAAGAAAAAAATTGATTAGAATTGTTTGAATTTACATAATATTGTGCTTCACAAGTTTGACTAGATTCTCAAAAGCACTACTGTAGTCATCATTCTTGTCACAATGACAGTATGCATGGGTCAGATTTGGGATTAGATGGGACGCTTCCTGGTTACAGGACAACTGCTCTACCACCTGAACCACTGCTGCTTCTTAAACTATTGCTGAAGCTGGTAAGAGTGCATAATTAACAACAACTTCCTGAAATAAAGTTGATTGAGCACAAAGCACAACAAAGACATAAACTGAAACAAGTCACGACTTCTTTTTTTCTTCTTCTAAGGACAACTTGTTCTGAACACAGTTTCTCTAAAATACAACTACAGATCGTGTTTGTCTTTGTTTACTAAGACATATTGAAATGACAGCAGCAGCCATTACAGACTAAATCACTTCCACTGCAATTAACTGTGCCTCCTTTAGTAATGCTGGCTTTGGACAGTGTAGCTGTACCTCATCCCACATCTATCTCGTTTTATCTACGTACTTTGCATCTCCCTGAACCCGAGTTTTAAATTATGAACTTGTATATTTATTGTAGTACGTACCACTATATCCATAACTCTGCGCTGGCCAAAAGCTATTAATGAAATGAGAAAAATTACAAGTCAAACGGAGAATAAAGCAATCATGTTAATAGCTGGTGTTTGTTTTCATCCCGCAAAGTAATTTTATGCTCAAACTGCCTCCGATGCCCCTCAATCGGAATTTGTGGGATAGCAGCCGCAGTAATGAATCAGGCCTATTATCAAATGGGAGACCAAATAAATACTTGTTTTTTTTTTGTTTTGTGAGAGAAGTTACTGAGAGAGAAAATAACACAGGCATAATTTTCCATATCATTTGTTGTAAAAATGATTTTGGGGGTAAGTTCTGAGCCCTCTTTTGACCTATAACAAATAAACGAATCAGAAAAGAAATTGGATAAAGCGGGCAGTTGTGATTTGAGTCTTGTCTGACACAGATAACAAGCAAAACAGATCAACTTCAAGCTGTTGGGAGTTGGCAAATGTTCACTGAACTGTGTTGTGAAAATGAAATTACTGAGAATGTGTGATATTTACGAGGCAGAATCCAAAAGAAATGCTAACAACTTGAAGCATTTGAACGGATAATGTTTCAAAATGCGAAGTCTAAGGTCACAAAGAGACAATGGATTTCCTTACATACACAGCCACACATCCACACTGTGTTTCATTCGTAATATGGAGGTTAAAATCAGTCAAAATGTCATTCTTTCTGCACAAGACTGGAATTTCTATTGGACTGGAAGAGAAGTGATGACATCAAGCTTTTCCCATAAACTGGAACACTGCACTTAGAACTTTTAACTAGCACATTACAATATTATTATGTAATTGTATTATTGTATCACAAATGCTCCTTGGTACTTTTAGTGTTGTGTAACTTATGTGCTTTGTTAATGTGCTTGTTTTTCGTGTTTTATTGTGCACTATTGAGCTTTCTGCAAATGTTTTGTAATGTGATTTTAAAATACAAATGGGAACTGGGTGGAACTGATTGTCACTTAAACACTTAACCTTCATCCAAACAAACAAATTAAGGACAAGAGAATTGAACCCACAACCTGGAGGATTAGAGCTTTAACCACCAGTCATTTAGGCTAATGGCCCTGACACTAAAGACTAACTTAAGCATTTGTGCCTTTGGTAAAAACTTTAAAGATTTTCAACCAGGTATTGTACTTTTGCTTGAAAAAAAAAAATCCAGTTGAACAATTGAAAGTAACGCATTAGTCTTAAAAAGTGCCTGTCCAAATACTCAAAGTCAGTTTACCATTTTACACCAATACACTCCATCTTGACTATTATTATCTTATTATTTAGAATTATTGACACCACAGGGCCCAAAACAGTGAAATTATTCATTTTCTTGTTGTTTGAAATGTACATTATTACATAAGTAAAGTTATTCTGATATAAACAGCAAGATAATAGATATATAGATATATTTTTGGATGTACATGTAGATAAAGTGTAATGAGTTATTCATTCATTCATGCCTTTTCTACCGTTTGTTCCCGTTAGGGGTTGCAGGTGACTGGAGCCTGTGCAGGGTACACTCTGGACTGTGTTTAACTCGTCGCTGGGTTAACATTGAGACATGGACAGACGAACATTCACTCACATTCACTCTCTACGGGCAATTTAGAGTTGTCAATTGACCTGACACACGCATGTCTTTGGACGGTGGGAGGAAGCTGGAGAACCTGGAGAGAACCCACAGTAACACGGGGAGAACATGCAGACCCCACCCAGAGAGATCGTGTGTTGCTCGAGTCTGGGATTTGAACCCATGATCTCCTTATTGGGAGGCACGAGCGCTTACAATTATACTGTGATCTAAATTCCCAATTATTGATGAACCAAATCATCTTGACATCCCTATTCAGTGGTAGAAGGTGACTCCAGTAGCCACAGCTGCCCCGGGGTAGACTGACTGGCTGCCAGAGCGCCATCAGTCCGGTCGACCACCACCATCACTCACAGACAGTCCAGAGTCCACTGCACGCTTTGATCCATCTGCCCGGTCGACCACCACCATCTTCAGTCCAGAGTCCACTGCATGCTTTGATCTCTCTGCGATAAAACATCAGTGATTGTGGGGAAAGTCTTGTGTCGTGGCTCAAAATGTGGGTGGACCAAAGACAAGCTGTGAGAGCCCTCCTCTTACTGTGACTACGATCAATGTCTGTCAACATGTGACCATCAGTAAATACAAACATGTGACCAATGTAAACGCAAACATCTGACCAAGACTAAACTCAAACATCTGACCAAGTGCTTCTTGAAGTAGCAGCAGGTGAGCTCAGTGGGAACAGGACCATATCGCCCCCATTTCTCTTTCATTTAGTAACGTTTTACAAATGCAAAAACTCAAACTCAACTCAAAACATGTAGCACTAGCCTCAGAAAATCTGTACAACTCCAGGGACTTCACATCACATGGCGCCTTGAGCCTGATATTTGTTCTGACAAACTTTGGTTGTAGCTACAACTGATGTGAATCATCGTGCTGTCTTGTACTGCGACATCCATAAATCTGACAAGACCAAAACAAATTGTGGATACCAGGCATTCCCTGAGTAAGGAGGGTGAAGTGTCTTACCCAAGGACACAACAACAAGTCTTGCAACAGCTACACCTGACATTACACACGGCAACCAAATTCCATTCCAAATATAACAATCTTGTAGTAGTACTCTCTGTCCTATTTAAGCATGCTCCATCTTACCCCCTGCTGACGTTCCCTTCCCTCCCACATAGACCCCCTCGCTGCCCTGTGTGTTCCACTGTGGCGGCGTAGATTTCATGTTTCCGCTCATCTCTAACGTTAGGTCTTTTCATCCTCCACATCACTGTATTCAGCCCTTAGTGCCTCTTACATATAATGACTTCCTTTTTGGCTCCCAGCCTCCTGCCGTCTTTTCCATTTTCTCTCCGTCTCTTCTCGTCTTCTAACCTGCAGTTTCTGAGCGCCTGCCTTATTGAACTGCTTCTTTTGACAAACTTACATAAGGGGGTTTATTTTTGAGTGCCGCTTGTGCTGTTGTGCAACTGTGATATCCTCTTCAGCATCTCATCTTCTGCTGCTGCGACGTCATCTACGGCTTTGGTTGGGTTTGGTTTGGTGCTTTTAGAGAGGAAAATGATGGGTACCGCTTTATAACGACCCTCAACACAGCATGAACAAAGACTTAATTCAGAATGAACGTATAATTTAGAAAGCACCATTCAGGTTTAGGAACTACTTAATTAAGGTTAGGGTAAGGAATTAGGGTTAGAGTATCAGTTAAATTGTTTCTAGGCCTGAAACATTCTTAATAAACTGTTTGTTCAATATGAATTAAGTCTTTATTTATGCGTTATTAAAGCAGGAATAAGTGTAGTTAAGTGTTACCAAATACTGTAATAATTTACTAAACAAAAAGACATGATAAAAGAGCAAGTAACTGACAGTCACAGGAATAATAATTAGTAAATAGTATTGTATAGGGCAGGGTGTCCAAACTTTTTCCATCGAGGGCCACATAACGAAAAAAAAGCGGAGGGCCACAAATCAACCATGAAACGTTCAAAAAGATTGCGTTTATCTGATGTTTTAAGCGCCACCACATCTACATTCAGTCTCAGTGCCTTAATATCAGGTCTGCCTCACACCAAAATGTTAGTTATTTACATTATAATTGTAGAAAATCTGAAATTTGCTGTAAAAGGTACTTGAAACAATGTGGGCCGATTCAGCAGGAAACCTAAGGGCCAAGAAAAGTTGGTCTGCGGGCCGCATTTGGCCCCCGGGCCTTAGTTTGGACATGCCTGGTATAGGGTTTGTACACTATTTCAAAATTCAAGCACTTCTCCAGCCTCTGTCCCAACGCACTGCCTTTTTTTTTTTATTCAGGACAGTAACAAACTTGCAAATGTATTTTTCAATTGTTGTTTCTGAAGTTAACAAAATAATGTAATGAGTTTCCTCTCACTAGACATTTTTGGGCAAATCAGAAGTAATATCCTGTATTTTAGAGTTTAGAAAGTGGCATAAATTAGCATATAAGTCATTAATATGCATAGAAACACAAGCACATTCATGGTTCGTTCACAGATCATTCCCTCGTCGGAGTCAGCTCCAACTTTCCAGCATCAACAACCAGTGTAGTGAGGAAAAGAGCTGCTCCTGCTCAACTAATCAGTTTGAAGCGAACTCGTGCCGCGGAGCATGGATGTGGAAATCATTTTGAAGGATAACGGTATAACACCAGCGTGGAGCCGTCGTAGGTGCAGTTTTAGTGAACTAAACGCTCTTCACAGTCAAAACGCAAAGGACACATTTTCAAGCACGTTCCAGACATTCAAACATACTTAAAATATTTTCTAAAATGTCTTAAGCTTTTTTTTGGCCTGTAGGCTTTATTTGTACAAGATAGTGCAGCATAAAATGGTGATGGGACTGAGGAAGGACGGCACCATTTTCAAACATTTCAAGCACCGTACGAAGCGTTATTGTACTTTCTGTGAATATGTGGCGATGAGGTAGCATAGTCTTCCACTGATAATAAAATAAGCCACCTACAATTGAAGCACAGGCCACCATCATTACTTTTCAATAGAGGTTTTTAATGTAATGAACTTCACTAATTTCAATGCTTTTATGAGTACTTTTGTTGTCTTTAGCAGGTGTGTGGATGATGTTGATTCTATTTTTTAAACCTGTGCAGTCTGTTCTGATCGATTATAATGTACATTTTAAATTCATAGGAGTTACTGGGAGCTGAGACTGTCAAGATTCTTTGGTTAAACTCTATATAACAAGTTAGACGACACAATTCACCAAAATGTAGTGAACATAATTATATTTAAGGTTTGACTAAGAATTTTTCCTGTTTGTCCCCAGTGTCCCCACTATTTTCGTAAAGTTTATAATGTTACTTCTTGGTTGGTCACGGGCAGCAAATATGACATAGTTAGAGGTAATTACAACAGTTTCCTAGCAACCGTTTCGAAAACAAGTGCCAGAATCCACATAAATTAAATGATTAAATGATTTGACAAATATAATACCTGATAACGGCTTTATTTTGTTGAATGACTGTCAGAAAAAATGTTTCAGTTGAGTGTTAACTGTCGATTTATTTTCACCTGTGCGTCGCTTTTTGATGACATCACAGAGGGATTCCATTTTAGAACTCAGCAGCTACTTCACAGATGTCAACTATGCTAAGTATTTAACACAGGTGCCCTCCCACCAAACTAAGTCAGTATTAGAGAAAAATTAGAACCTGTCATGTAGACTTTAAGCAATAATCTGCGTACATTTTTCATGCGTACTTGTACTTAAAGTGACACTGTGTAACTTTAACATTATTCCATGGAAATACAAAGCTAAAACCATACTTCTGAACATTCTCTACGGAGACAGATAGCTAAAGGAACACCATTTTGAAAAACATTAAAAACATGCTTTTATTTGTGTCTATTTTTTGGCTAAAAAGTTACACGGTGGGGTCTTAAGAACAAATTTGGCAGCAGTACTTTACTTGTTTATCCATGCAACTGAACTTTTACCTTAATGCAAAAGTTCTGACTCAGCACTCTTTCCAATTTACAAAACTTTAAATATTAAGCTGGATGTGCGACATAGAGATATGCATTAAATGATTGATTATACTCTCTATAAGTTTTGCTTTAAACATCATTCAAAAAGCTGCACTAATGTAACTGAGCTCATTATGTTGTTGCATCAACTAAAGAGAAGAAGAGTGTTTGTTTTAGATACAAACACTCAATGTAAATCTTCCCACTCAATCTTTCTCCTACAAGTGTATTTTCTTTTGTAATTGAGAAGCACTTATACAGATTTGTGTTAAAAAGAGAAAAGCAAATTAGTGCTTTTTTTTCTTTCTTTTTTATACTTAGTAACTTAGTTTTCGCTTTCACAGCAAATCCAACTCAAAGCTAGCAGAGAAATGAGCAGAGTACCACGCGCTTGCGGCAATACAGTAGAAACACAGATTTTTTTCGCTGTGTGTCCATGATCTAAAGTTAAAGTGATGGAGCACATCAGTAGAGCGCACGCAGTACTGGCACGAGAACCCGGAACTGCTCCAACAGCCGACCCACCCACACTCAGCACCATCAGACCATCTAAATCAGGGGTGTCCAAACTTTTCCCATCGAGGGCCACATATTGAAATATAGATCAAGCAGAGGGCCACAAATCAATCGTGAAACGTTAAAAAAAGCTTCATTTATCTGATGTTTTAAGCACCACCACATCTACATTCAGTCTCAGTGCCTTAATATCAGGTCTGTATCGCACCAAAATGTTAGTTATTCAGGTTAGAATTGTAGAAAATCTGAAATGTGCTGTAAATAGTACTTCTCAGGACAGTGTGGGCCAGTTCACCAGGAAGCCTAAGGGCCAAGAAAAATTGGTCTGAGAGCCGCATTTGGCCCCCGGGCCTGAGTTTGGACATGCCTGATCTAAAAACATAGGGCTGTGATAAATAATGTGCGCACTGTGTTACATTGTGGTAATGGTGGCACAATAAGTATCAATAGAGTCCTTTCACATTGTTAGCGCCGCCCGACGGATTTCCCAAAAATCACGCGTGACAGTGCTTGATTGAACTGATGGTGGATAACAGAGTATTGAAAAGCGTTGGAAACCGTATCGATTATACAGATTATTTTAAACATATTGGTTGCGCAATGTTGTGGACAAAGTCAGTAGAAGTGTCCCTGATAAGTTTAGCACGTAGAACACCAAAGACTATTTGATTAACAGCAAAGATAAAATTTTCGACCGGGACAGTCTCAGCATCAAGGTGATGGCTACGTACAGAAAATTAAAACTGCTTGGCATATCGACGTGAAAATGAATGCTGAGGTGATGGCTTCTATGTCCCGTTCTATCTACAGGGCATTGTGTCTGTGCTTCGAGTGGGAAAATCAGTGGGGCCACTTGCAGTTGCGTTGCTGGGGTAGAAAGTGTTGTTGTTATTTCTTTCTTTGAAGATGACACATGCCCCTTCAATTGTAAATCACGCATTGTCACACGTGTGGTTTTTATGAGATCCCGGACAGGACTTACGGATAATCAACGTGGCTGAGGCAAACTGGTCGCGTGGACTTGACTTTGAAACATTTGAACATTAAAGTTTGTGGATGCCACTTACAGACAGGGAAGCCACATCGCAAAGACATTGATTTTCCGTGAGTCCCGCGGGGGAACTCATAAAAACCTCACTTCCCTTCTTTGCTTTGCATCCAAACACGCAACAATAGTCATGGCCTCCCATTATGGATAAGTTTAATTTAAAAATCAATTCGCGCAAAGTAGATTGGTGCCCATATAAACAAATGAACTCTCGCTACATCTCGCGTACTCACGGGGACTCTATTGCCCCATAAAGTTTTCTTTTTTTTAAATTTACTCACTCCCGCTCTTCTTTTTCTTGGATCATCTTCTCCTTCAGCCTCATCAACTTCTCCTCCATCTCGTCACTTTCTTGGGCCAAACTTCCCGTCTCCATCTTCAATCCTTGCAGGTTTCTATGGCAACACACACAGCTCATCGAACATTTTCACATATATGCAATCAATCAAGTACAATCCATCATACAAATGACCTGTCCAGACTGAGCGGCCGGCCGGGGGTCAATTCATCAGATGTGTACCCCAAGTCGGATCGATCATTTTAATCAATTAGTCACTGGATCAAGGTATAACGACAGCGCACATCAATTCAGTCGATTACCTTTGGCAAATGAGAATCTACAGTAGGGGATGAGTCACAGGGGAAAAAATACATGTGGTTGTGAACATTATTGGGATATTTTGCGATATGCAATAATTTTTGACTAGGGCAGTCATTAATTATTATTTCAGTAGTCCAGTGGTTCCCAGCCTTTTTTGTCTCGCGTACCCCCTAAGCTTTGTTTTACACTCAGAGTACCCCTTAACTTGAGTTTTGGGCAAATAAATGGGTTTACTAGTCGAATATAGTCAATTATTACTATTATATTTTTAATTCTAATTATATGTATATGATCCAAGATACTCCAAAATATGCTAAATTTACAACTAATGACACTTTTTTACTCAAATAAAAGTATATTTAATCTTCATTTAAAACCTGAAACCATTCCAAGTACCCCCTGGTAATTTCTCAAGTACACCTTGGGGTCCCCGTACCCCTGGTTGGGAAACACTGCAGTAGTCCACTAGTCAAACGATTATTTCTATTGTACATTTAGACCTTTTAAGTAGACTTTTAACCAAATAAAGACTGAAATATTGTGACTGACGGCTTCTAGTAAGAGAATATTTACAATTAAAGTGGATAATTGAGGAAAATCAGAAATCACTTATTCTTTTCTGACGTTTTGATTAGGACTATACAATATTTGGCAAGGCTAGCTAGCGCAATACTCGATATCTTAACTTACTAAATATTATCGCAATAACATCAAGGTCCATTAAGGTCTCCTTAATTGGCCTTGATTTACGTACCTTACCTTGTTTTGTTTGTTGAGGTTTTATTTTGACAAATGGATAAAAGTATGTACATTTTTCTTTTACTATAACTAAAATTATTGTGTCAAAAAGTAATAAAATATTGCAATAATATTGTTATCGCTGCACTTTGATTTTATGTCTGGTCTTTCTTATAAAAGTATTTTTGTTTGTGTTTTAAAGTGAATATAGTTCAGATAACAATTATCAAACACAACTATGATTATTTTTTTTTTGTCAGCTAGGTACAATTAGTCAATTGATCGTTGTAGTCCTGTTTTCGACACAATAATTTCAGTCAGTTTCAGACAAACAGACTCAATCAAGGCTAGTTCAGCATAAATACAGAAAATTGTGAATAAAATCTGCCATTTCCAACATATTCATTTTAAAAACAAAACATTTCTGTCAGACGGAGGACACTGATGTTATTGCAATATATTTTGTTTACTACGTCAGACAATATTGCAAGCGTTGTAGAATAAATTTAAGTATTTCCATGAACCCTAAGACATTGCGACTGTGTGTGTTCCAGTCTAGTCCAGTCCAGTTTTTGGGAGTAACATACCTCTGATGACACAGAACTGAGCTGTCTGTGTTTGAGTGGAACAAGGCAGTGATGCTAATTTCTCTGACAGCGATATTGATACTTCACCGCTTCATTGTGCAAACCCAAAATCCAGGTCGCAGGATTTTGTGAAAGGCTCATTTATCCGGACACAGCCGTGATAGGAGCAGAGAGAAATGGTAGCTGTGCCAAGTGGCCCTACGCGCTCTTACCAAACGCTTTAAATCACATCATTGATCTTATTCAGTCTCACCTGGCATTGAGCTTGACGGATTTGGCCGCGCTGTTCGGAAGCACCACAAAGTCATTTGAATTCATGGCTCTTCGGTCTTTGTGCTTAAACATTCTGTGTGTTCCCGGCCCCTTCTGCAAAAGAGTAAGCAAAAAGAAAAGCGTAAAATTGGCAATGATGTAAAGTAGTGAACAAGAGTAAATAGGGGGAAAGAATAGTTTAAACAGGATACTTTTGTACGGGCATTACTAATGATAGCCAAATTATTATAGGTGTAAACAGTGATGGAAAGAATACTTTGGAAATGTATTTAGTTAGAAAATACCGAAGAATGTATTGTGTAATGTATTCTGTTACTTGATCCAATCAGAATACTGTATATTCTGAATACTCAAAATACTTTCATATTGAGTTACAGTGTATTATATAATGAAAACACACCATAAAACAGCTTTGTTTTTGTTTCACCCTTTGTTATGCATTCATTTATAAGATAAGAGATCCTTTATTATAAATTAGAGAAAGAAAAGTCACACATGCACTCACTATATGAGTTGTGTTTTCAATTTTTCTCACTAATCCTTTGAAGCCCTCCAACGTTAACTTAGAAAGTCGCTAGTTTATGTTAAAGAAAAAAAGGGTTTGGATAAATTACTATATAAGCGCTGAGTAACAGTTTGGACGTAAAATGTAAATGTAATTAGAATCGTAACGCGGATTTGTTCTTAATTACGAAAAACATTGCACATGATGGCCAAGCCGTTGTTGTTGTTCTGTTCATGTGTTTTCATTTTAAGTTTTGGTTATCCAGTGTGTTCAGAGTGAGAGAGTGCTCAGGCTGACAAAACATCAAATAATGTACAGATTCTGGAATTTTAAAACAACAGACACAGAAAATACAAAAGAGAAATCACATGTATAGGTGAAAGAAGTACATAGCTGTTTGATTCGTTTAATATAGTCAGCCTAAAGCTTTTGTGGGGAGAGTAACCAAAACTTTTACATAACAGTACAGTTACTTCAAACTATATATTAACTACTCAAGTAAAAATATGGTTAAACAACTTTGCAAAGTACAATTTCTTCAAAATGACTCTAAGTGTAAATGTAGCTAAGTGCTAACCACCTCTGGTCCAGTGTAAGCATTTTTCAGAAAACAATTGCATTTTATGTAGGGCGGCAACTAACGATTATTTTAGTAATCGATTGGTCTAGCGATTATTCTTTTGATTAATTGATTATTGTTTAGAATGCAAAGGGTCGTGAATATAACATTTTTACTCAATTTTACCCAGATAAAGCTGAAGTGAAGCATTCACTGACGTCCTGCTGGAGAATAGTTGCAAACAAAATAGTATTTTCATCAAAAACACACATTTACACAATTCCCCTGGCATATTTGAATAATTCCTGCTCTGTCTGAGTAACAAAACCTCTTTTCTCAGCTCATGGCATGTTTTAGACTCTCTGGATAGACCAGTTAATGATTACTCAATTATTTAATTAGTTGACAACTATTTATATAATTGCTATTACTAACCCTAACTTGTTGCAGCCCTAATTTTATGTAAGTTGGGGCTTAATTTATGTAGCATGTTTTATCTTACCATAAGTCAAAAGGTCAAAAGTTTGGATTTCTACATATTAACCAAAAACGTATCTAACGTTGAATAATATTAAGTAAGACAAAAATAGAACTACAACCAGCCACACGTCACGTTACTTAGCAAAATCGAGGCGCGTTCATTATTTTGTTAGCAACAAAGTGCACCAACTAAACAAAAGCTAACGTGAAATAAGCTACACAACACGTGGCTCTGCACTTACCTTAGCTTAGCTTCTTGCTATCCGTGTTACTAAAGGACAACACGTAATTTACAACAGAAATAAGACATATTTAAGCTAAAACACGTCTCTTTTTCACTCTTGGTCCCTGTCTGGATGTCGTGCCTGCAGGGGCTCTTCTCGCGTTTGTGTTCCGTATCCATGACAACCAACGTAGTCTCGCGAGAGGCTCAACGTTCAACACCTGCGCATTTTGGTGAGGGAAATATTACACGCTGAATTTAAGACGTTTTTAAATCACACAATTCGTTTATTTATGCATTTGCACTGACATAAATATGCTTCTAATTATTCCAACGCATCAGAATGAAAGTTGCACCAGATAGGCAGATTTTATAGCTGATATTGAAGAGGGCACTTGTGGAAAATATTTAGCTTAGTTTTACATTTTTTAAGTTGCAGTTCCAGGAGACATTTAAATAAAAGATAAATAAAAGTTCTAAAATGGAATCCCTTCGCCTATGTCATCTAAATAAGACATACAGTTGAAAATAAACAGACCCTTAACACTCAACTTACACAGTTTAAATGGTCATTCAACAAAATAAAAGCGTTATCAGGTTTTATTATTTATCAAATCATAACTAAAGTGTAATTAACATAGATTTTGGCTTTTGTTTTCAAAATGGTTGCCAGGTAACAGTTGTGGAATTACCTCCATACCTCATATTTGCTGCCCATGTAACGTTATAAAAATTATGAAAATTCTCAAACTGGGGACAAATAGGTCAAATGTTTAGTAAAATCTTAAATACAATCATATATTCACTACGTTTTAGTCAAACGTGTAGTCTGACCTGCCATATAGACTTTAACTTTGCAGCATCTTTATAGCGCATGATACATTATGTTGGATTAATAGCTGAGAAAACTTTATCTTTATCCCACCATTAGTTTTGGCAGACTGTAAACATAATACAGAGCAGTGTAGTGTAAATAACAGTCCGCTGTTTGTTTCGATGAAAACTTAGGCTTATCAGGTCTGCAATTTTGAACAAGAAGTCAATGGAACAGTTCTATTTTAAGCCATTTTAGATCAATATTACTGTTTACAATGAAAAAAATGTAAAATGACGATCTGCTTATGTTATAGTTCAACACAAACTACCTGAACAAAGCATAAGTGTCTTTTAAAATCTGTATTGGTTTAACATTAGGCTAGAAATTGTATGATATATGACGACACAATCCAAACTCTATTCATAAACAATAAGATTTTTTTTTTTTTTACATATTTTTAACACATTTAATTGGTAAGGATTCTTTGCCTCCTGTCAGAAAAACACTTGAAAATAACATATCATCCAAGCTCTCCACTTTAAAACATTTCTCACGATCCCTCCTCTCCTCATTTCTTTTCCTCCATCTGTTTCTTTCCACTCTCATTGTTAATGGTTGACCTATAGCACCTGCCATCAGAGCTCCGTGGCGGCTGTACTGAGCGTGCCCGGGCGTCTGCGGCAGTGGATGGTCATTTGGGGTCGCGACCTTCCAGCCGGATTCTGCCCTGTTCCGCTAAAAACACCGCGACTCCGTCCATCTCTGTGTCTCCAGGTCTTCTCCGTCTCAGCACCGGCAGCAGCAGCAGTCAGACGGAGGAGCATGAGGCGGCATATCGATGAGGAGTGGAGGAGAGCGGGGACGAGGAGGGGAGGAGACGTGCAAAAGGAAGCAAGGAGAGAGGAGGTAAGGGAGACTGGTACAGGAATACTATAGTTTAGGTGTGGATCCTCAAGGGACAGCTCACTTACAGAGCAACAAAAGCCTTTTATGGTTGAAAAAACAGGTATGACAGGTTTGTATGATTTTCTTATTATGACTATTTGTTAAGACAATGCCTGTTGTAAATATTAATGATAGTTTTACGCTTATCGAGCATCAGTTTGGAAAGAAAAGAGTACATGATGTAGAGCTGAGTTCTAAAACTTATTGATGACATGATTTCCATTTAAAAGGTTGAATGTGTTTCTTTCTTCATGATTAATGCATCTATAAATGAGAATAAAGCATGTGATTATCGTTTATATCTCAAATTAAATTGTTCTGAAGAGCTTGAAAATGTAAACTTTTTCTTTCTTTATTATACTCTTCACCTCTAAACTGGGGCAGAAGTTTCTGGTATTTCAATTTGGTTTTAACAGAATGTGTTTGTGCTACTTGCCCCGCCCTCTTCCCCTCTAGCCTGAGTACTATTGGCTTAGCAGTGCCAGTTTTCCTTTATGCCCTCTGTGAGTCGTCATTTTGCCCCTAGCAGGAAAAAAAATAGTTGTGCCCCTTTCGGCAACATCATTTCATTTTGTGCGTTCCCATGAAAGAGTCGCCACATTAAGTTCTGTCCGAAACAGAGCGAGCAGTGAGGAGTGAGGAGAAGTGTCTTATCAGCTCCTTCACAGTGAATCAGAGCTGACTAACTGGTGTGTATTACACCGAAGAGCAGCCCGATGTGCAAGACACACCAAACTATCACTTCCTCAACTAAAGCTTACCCGATAGTGGACTAATTAAAACACGGACTATAAAAAAAAGGACCATCCCAATAATGAAGAGAAGTCTGGTGAGTAAGGCTGCAACTTGTCTTGAAGAACAGATTTACTTTGGCCGTGATTCCAATCAACAGTGGGTAGCTACCACATGCAAATAATAACTTTTAAAATGCTCTCCTTTGTATTTATGACTGTAATTACCGTCATAAATGTGCGTGCAATTGAGACCATGAACAAGTAAATGCTGGAATAATAATAAATGGATGTATTTACAACATGTAAGAAGACTCAGTGGTTGTCTTGTAGAAGCACACAGCAGCACAAAGCCTCTGAAACCCTCTGGAAGACCACGACTCTTCTGAAAAAGAGAAGCGCATTGGAGCTGTAGCTACTGGAGCGGTGACTGGATCCTCTACTCGGGCATTCTCTGCTGTGTCTGCAAACCCGATGAGGATAAAGACCTCAATACCCTGCTCATAGTAGATAGGTCCATGTTCATCCCAACAGCCGAGGGTCGACGCAGATCCACATGACCAAAGAGACGATGCATCTTCTCCAGGACCAGACGCCTGAGTTCTGACCAAGCGATGTGGAGAATATGGGAGCATCTGATAGGACAGGGATGTTCACGTCTGAGACACAGTCTAGATCTGCAGGAGGACTTGAATATGAGTCCGCCGCTGGACAGATCTGCATCAGCTCCTCTGAGATTATCCAACATCATTTGAATTAAACTGTTTGAATGGTTGAGATCTTTGTGAACTTACTATCCAAGGAGCTGAGCATCTTGCAGGTGACACGTGGTTATGAACGGATATTGTAGAGCCTCCATTCAAACACAACAAGCCCGTCAGGAGGTGCACGAAGGCCCTCATGTCCTTAACCTTGGTGGCAGTGTTTTCTGGATGGACCTGTACAACACAATACACACTGGTTAGACTTAGTGAAACATAGATCATCCAAGGAGCTGGGGATCTCAAAGAACATTTTCTGTTCTTGAGTGTCCTCTAAGAAATTACAAATGTATGAGCGAAAATGAAAGGCTAGAGTTTTGGAAATCTCAAATAGAAAATTCAACAGCACATTAACACAACAGTCATCACAAAAGAACAACAAGTGAAAACGTACCAGAAGTCTCACACTGTGCCCTCAGTGGTCCGAACTTTTTGGAGTATTTCCCGGCATTTGACCGTCTGGTACTCACAGTTGACAGGGAAGATGTTGCTGGCGGGGTAGAGGTAGGCCAGGACCCAGCTCACCCCCCACACGTCAATGGCCTCAGTGAACGGGAGGCCGAACGTGACCTCAGGAGCCCTGGAACACAAACAGCACCAGACAAAGTTTTCACTAATCCTGGTTTGGAGATATGTGTGCAACTCTCATCTGTATCCATATGGCTGGAGTCCCCTCAGTTTCAGGAGCTCTCATGACCTGTCCCAAGTCAATGAGCTTAACTTGTAAAGGCCGGTCCTGCAGGTCAGTGGACGTCACATTGTCTAGATTGATGTCACAGTGAAGGATGCCCAGACCTTTGGGTGCCTCTAAAGCCACTAACAAATGCACACAGAAGAAGTGTTATTTAAACCTCTAAACTTGTCATAGAAAAAAATCAGACTACATTTCTCTAAAACCATTGTACTGTTGAAATATTAGTTGGAAATTCTGAAATACCTGGTGGGCAACAGGCTGGATCTGGTTGATCTGGAGTACATAGTTCCGGTTCTCCATGAATGTATACAGGTCAATGTGGAGCCCTGGAGGGTTCGACCAATGGTGACCTGAGTTCAGCGCCCGGGAGCTGCGAATGAGATCATCAACTGCAAACTATTTCTACAACTACTGCTACTGGCCATATTCCAATCACTTTTACTACTCTACTACTACTATACTACAATGTTTACTATTATCTGATATAGCAACTACCCTTTAACACTAAAAAATACAAACTGTAACGTGAAAGTACTAGTTCTTCATTGTATTTTAGTATTGTTCAAAGAAAAGTCCTTTTTATTAAATGTGATTTTATTTCAGTACGTTCAGTGCATCTTTAAATGTATCTACTATTATATACTGATCTGACCCATCCTTTCTTCTAGTGCAGCGTCAGAAACACACATTTGTGAGTAATGAATAAGTACTACTATTTATGATTTTTTTTCTTTTAAAGTCCACACATATTCACACTAATTGTGCTACATTATGCTAATTAACTTTGAAGGCAGCAGCTATTTGAGCCTCATTTCCACTGCTTCTCACCTCAGTGCATGAGCTCAGGACAAGTACATGCAATAAACGTCTGTAACTGTATTTGAATTAAAGATGAGAGTACACACTTTTACCAGACTGTAACTGAACTCACAACCTTCATCAAATAATTTCATACTTCCTCTAAGCTGTGGCTATTCTTACATGCAGAAAACTCCTTAAAAAATGTCAGGTTTTCATGTTAAATCAATTTTTTCTCATGTAAAAAACTACCAAGAGTAAAAAAACAAGACCAGGGTTGGCTGTCTCACGGATTGGCGCATTGCTTGGCTTGACGTTGTTTTAACATGATTTTATATATTCTTATATATTCTTTCTCCAATCACACGGAAAAATATAAAAAAATACCTTTTTTTTAGAGGTATGAGTAATTTTTAAAGACTTGTGCTTTTGTTGAATAAGAAACCAACCCCACACACAGTGACAAGCGAACGCCGGTCTCCCCTACTTCCCTTATAAAGGATGCAAAGTGATTTTAGTTTGTACCGATATTGTCCTGTACCCGACTGGCCAAAGACAGCCCCAAGGAACGTCTTTTTTTTTTTTGTGTGTGTGTTATTCATAAAAATGTGCACAAAATCACACTCTTTGTCCTGAAGCCACGTTATGTCCCAAAGGAACACATGGGCTTTCAGATCCATTAGCATTAGCTACAGGACCAGGCAGACAGACCGAATGGAATATGGTTATTGTCATTTTGTTCAACAATGTCACATGTAAACAAAAATGCACGCCACTCTAACACATAATTAACATTGTGATTTTGTTGCAGCTCTTTGACATTTTAGTTGTGTTTTGCGCTTTTGCAGAAAATGTCATCCTTCACTATTGACTCTCATATGTTTTGTCACTCACTGCTAAAATTCAGAATGCTATGATGCCATCTGAGTAAACAACCTACAGCCTATGTATGTCAGTTCATTCAAAAAGCAAATATATAACAGTCAAATATTTCGTTTCGTCTCTCATTACATAAGACCTTTCTCTGATTAAGTCATGGAAACTGGCTTATTGAAATGTTAGTGAAATTGTAGCCTTGCCCCTGGGTTGACGCTGTTCGGGGGAGCATGGACACAAACACATGACAGAAATGGTACAACAGTGGCCATAAAAAGGACAAGTGTCTCTGTGTGAAATGTCACGGCTATTTAATTCATTAGCGGCCAATGATTATGCCGCCGCTCTGAATGTCATCCGCCGGGTTAAACCTTTTCTTGGCCGTGCCTCACGCTGGAAATCTATCGACTGTTTGGCAATCTTTGGAAAACCTTTTAGCATTGACGGAGGGGCAAGAAAAGAAGGGCTGAAAGAAAGAAAAAGCCAAGTGACAGGCGAAGCAACAAGTTATGCACTGGGGAGTGGAGGTGTATTGACAAAATAACTGAGGGATCCTTGAATAACCTTCCAAAGGCTGGATGTGAGCCAGTTTTATGATGTTCCAGTGGAGTCGCCAGGGGTTAAAGACCGTCGTCTCAGAAAAACAAATGTATTTTTCCATCGCAGAACCCCCAGACTATATTCACTGCGTATTTGTGTGCATGTCTTTGTGTTTCAAATAACTCACTGTCCTTTTTTATTCATAAGGTGCATTTCTTTGAATGACGGGAGGAGTATGGAGTCAAGGTAAGGGAAGAAACACAGGCAACATTCAAATATTTTTAAGTCTTAGAGGGAACATCAACTTTAATGAGCTACTCATTCATTCATTTTCTACCGCTTATTCCCGTTAGGGGTCGCAGGTGACTGGAGCCTATCCCAGTGACTTTGGGCCTTAGACGGGGTACACCCTGGACAACCATTCACTCTCACATTCATACACTAGGGACAATTTAGAGTTTCCAAGACTACACAGTCATGTCTTTGGACGGTGGGAGGAAGCCGGAGAACCCAGAGAGAACCCACGGTAACACGAGGAGGACATGCAGACTCCACCCAGAGAGATCGTGTGATGTTGGGGTGGTCCGGGATTCGAACCCACGATCTCCTTGCTGGGAGGCAGAAGCTCTAGCCGCTCTGCCACCATGCACCCCTAAATGAGCTACTGATTTTGTAACAAAAAACAGTGTTTCCTCAGTTTACTTTACTACTTGAGTAGTTTACTCAAAGTTGTGTTTTGATAATCTTCTATTGTTCTGCGACTGAGGATCCAGTGCTGTTTCCTGTTTTCTTTTCACCCCATCCCCGCCCACATCCCTGGGCTTATGGCCGGGTGATATGGCAAAAAAGTTATTATCACGATTATCTTGGGGACAACTCATAATTTTATCATTATTCGTTTTCACTTTGTATTTTTCTATTGCCTTTAATAGAGCTGCACGATTTAGGAAAAATATCTAATTGTGATTTTTCTGACCAGTGCGATTGCCTGGGGGCCAAATGGTTTGAATGTTGTATATTAAACACATACTATTACACATAGACTTAATGCCTAAAATACACAAAAAACTACAACAGAATTGCAAAAATAATTACCTTCATTTATTTTAATGTGAACAGTGCCGTTGGTCACTCTTTTTAATCAATGCATCAAAGTTTGGTGTTATTCTTGTGGTGGCTCTTCTCAAAACTGATCTTAAATGTCCATCTGTCATCAGGCTCTGTGGCGTTCTTTGTTAAAGTTCTGACGCTGAATGTTTGCCATCTAGTAAAATGACAACAAGCAACTGCAGTCTTAGACAACTATAAAATGACAAATGTGCCATAATTAACTCATAAAAAATTGTTATTAAATGCTTTGCGGGCTGGATTAAAATGCCAAAAGGCCCACGTTGCCCCGGGCCTTAGTTTGCCCCCCTCTACCATAAACCTTTGATCCTTTTTCAATTCACTTGACATTGAGATCTGTGTTAGTGTTACTAATCACTGAAGCACTAATCATAAATTTAGTCTTCATTTTTTGATATATGTCAGTGATTCATCAAGGCATTTTACTCACAAGGCAGGTGTATTTGTAGAGCACAATTTGCACACAAAGTAATCCAAAGCGCTTTACATTGTTAGGAGGTAACGACAGGCGGACCCAATGAAGCAGACCAGAGATATGGATCAATACAGAATTATTTATTGAGAGTTGGCTGAGGGGGGGGTGGCTGGACCAGGAAGCACGGGTGAGGACCGGGACGGCAGGCGGGAGCAGGCTGGACCGAGGAGCACAGGTGAGTACCGGGATAGCAGGCAGGAGCAGGCTGGACCGAGGAGCACAGGTGAGTACCAGGACTGCAGGCGGGAGCAGGAAGGACCGAGGAGCACAGGTGAGAACCAGGATAGCAGGCAGGAGCAGGCTGGAGGAAAAAGGTCCTTGGTAAGCAAAAATCCACAAGAGACAACTAACGAGAGATACAAAAGCCAAGGAGTTCACCACGGAAGTAGACTGAACGATCTGGCAGGGTGTGGATGAATGAGCCAAGCTTTTGTACTGCAGAGGGTGTATGCTTGATTGCAGATGGGTTCCAGGTGTGCCAATCAGTCATGCCCAGGAAGCTCCAAACAAGGACACCACAGGAGGGGAGGAGGAAACACACACACACACAGGAGGGAGGAGGCACTAAGCTCATGACATACATAACAGGCAATTAGTCAAATTTCTAATCGAAAAAAGAACTTTGAACTGTGAACTATAAATTCCCAATCGTCATAAACATCAGTCAAACTTCTTCAGCTCCTCCTCACCGACCATGCCCCCAAATCCAAAATATCACAAACTCATGGAGGTAATAGATATTTCACGGTCTCGCGCCTTGCTCCTCTCACCGCTGCTGCTTCGTGGTCCATTGAAAATAATGAGATTCCTTGTGAGTGAGCTCCTTATGACTGAAATCCTCCTGCTAAGGCCAGTGTGCTAAGAACAGGGACTCGGCGGACATGCCATTCTCTGAGATATGAGTCAGGATGATGAGGGGAAGGCAGGAGGGTGCAGTATCCCAGTAAAGTGCCATCACAGCGGACTGCACTCGGCTGAGAGCTGGGCTGGGAATACTTGTCTGACTTCTTGACACGGCGGCGTAATGACTCTTCCTAATGATGTCTTCATTCTGGGCTGGCTCGCCTCGAAAGGTCGTCGCCGCTGTGTGATTAGCCGCGTGTGCAGGTCACTATAGGATGTGTCTGTCAGAGGGCACTGTGGATGTCCTGGAACACGAGCACGGAGAAAATAGGCAGCAATAAGGACTGTAAATTAACAAGCAAGGTTCTGTTTTGCGCCAAATTGTTTTCTTTTGTAATGTTACGTAATCAAAAATATACCTGGAGTGTTTTGTGTCGTTAGCAGCTGTTCGGCTCTTTCTCTAGAGGTCAAACCGCTTGGTCCCACTCATAGAACTGTAATTAAAACTGGAAGATGAACCCAAAATGGCGCCCTGTTCATCCCTCTGGCATGTGCTCATTGGCGCATAACCCCAAAAAAGTTCTTTACTTCCGCGTTACTTCCTGACACGGAGGCTGCCATCTTTCCTTTAGGGCGCCACGTGACGACAATCCCCCATGATGCTTTGAGCAACGGGAGCGATAATGCAGCTTACAAGTTTTTGTGTTAACGTTAGCTTGTGTAATTGTATTCTTCATGTTAGATCAAACGTAAAAGCATCTGAAATAAAATAAAATACAACTTTCAGGTATCGTTAGTCTAGCCATGTCCACGTGCTTCTGTTTGTATCAATCGACGCTCGTTCATGTGACTCGCACATGTTTACCGTGACGTCACTTTATATAAACACGGTAATGTCAGCGATTTTAGAAACGGTAGAAAAGCACATTTCCTTCTATTTTATTTAAATACCGATAATAAATAAGTACTGTCTTCAATTATAATGTGCAATTTTAGAAAAAGGCTGGGCGCAAGAGGCTGCAATACCTCGCACGGCCACTAATCAATCTGGGACCACAGAGAGAGGGGGCGTGTCTTATCCAGTTTAATAAATCCATGGTCCCACTGCATGATGTCATCTGGTGGTAATCCAGGAAGTGCTTTTGTATTATTCACATTATTCCGGAAGCTGCCGTACACGCTTCCATCTTTTTTCCGTTATAGTTTATGGGGAGAAGACGAGCTCAACAGAAAATAAGTTCTACATGGAGTAAAAAGATGTTTTCAGGCCGTCCAGGAAATCGTTGCGTTGCTGACTTGTTTTTGCTCGTGCACATTAAACATTTTACACAAATCAACCTACTTTATTTAATGTTTTAGCGAGACTTTTCTCTCGTCAAACTGGAAGTCTGTTTACTACAAGAGTGCGGATCATCGACATAAAGAGGCAAAAGTGGGCGGGGCGGAATAAGGTGAATACACCAGATCTGAGAGGTCAGTTTGCTTTCACTAACCATCTCCAACGCTCACAGCTGTCGTTTCAAAATTCAAAACATCAGCACCCAATTTTGTCAACTAATTTGAAAGTAATGCCGCTGATCAAATAATTATTCAGTTCAGTTTTAATCAGGTGAATCTCAATTTTGTTTCCTAAGCGATTCACTTTTTATGCTAATATCTTAATTATACTGCTTTGCTTCCTATTAGGGCTGCAAGATTAATCGCAGTCAAATTGAAATCGCAAAGACTGCAATTTTTGAAGCGCAATATTTTCTTCCACAACAACAAAATATCCTGTCTTACTCTGCATAACATCTGTTCTGAAATACATGGGATTAATTTATTAGTTTGTCAGTTCAAAGGCTTATTTTAGTCTATTTGTCAAAAGGTTTAAACTGTGGACTTTTAATAAGACTCTGTTCAAACATAATCGTAAAACCGCAGTCACAATACTTGCCAGAAAAATATAATTTAGATATTTTTCCCAAATCGTGCAGCCCTACATCCTGCACTAACACAGACAAAAGGAACCAGAGTTGGCCCTTGGAATAACAGGATTAAATTTAGTTTTAGTTCGTTTAGTTATTAGTTAGTTTTAGTCAGTTTAAATCAGTTAAAATTGTTCTGATTCATTTTACACTTTTGTTTGCAAAGTACACTTAAAAATGTACATGATCATGTAAATATGTTAAGTAAATGGAAATAGTTTGTTAATACCGGGGCTTAAGTTGATAAAACAAATCTATTTTATTTTTTTATCCTCCTATTGAGATAGTTTTTTTTTTTTTTTTTTTTAAAACAAGTTTAGTCTTTTAGTATTATTTGAACCTCTATTTCTGCTGGTCGGTTGCATGTTTGAAATGAAAAGAATTTCCTGTTGGGGAAGAATAATAGTCATTCTGATTCTTTGGGGCCAGCGAGAGAGAAAGCTCGATCACCCCTGTGTTTGAGTCTGGTTATGCATAATTAACACAATAGAAACTACTTTTTTGACCCTTTAAACATTGATTCAGCAGAATAAAGGTGTTCACATGAATTTTATTTCTGTCAAAAGGCCCAGTGTACAGGATGGTTTCTTGGTCATTTCCCAGTGTGATAATCAGTATCGCCATTTAAATCAGGAAGTAAATATAAAAACCTATGGTAAACCAATGGTTAAGCTGGGGTAATATTAATAAAGTCCTTAGCAGAATTTAAACTATGATAAATATCTTAACTGTATTTTAGTTAGTCCAACCTGTCACTTTAAAGAAAAAATATTCTGCATTTTCATATTGCTGTTGCTGTTGCTCTTGAGTGCCTTAAATTCGCCATCTCATGTAAAAAAAAAAAAAAAAGCTGACCTGTGTTAACAGCCACCATGAAATTACACTTACATCCAGCCAGCAGATGGCGCCAGTGCAATATACGAGCTAGTTAACTTCTTTTCAGCGCAAACTTATGATGCGTGTTAGCAGCAGCAGTTATCGTGTTTAGAGATGATTTAAGGACTTAAAACAGCGGAAGACTCTCAGATCAGTGACGTAGATGCTCCGAAAATACGTCCCGGATAGAAGGAGCTCACATGACGTGTGTTTGATGCTCGGAGGGGGGAGGATTTTCTGATAAACATTCCTCAAAACAGCGTGAATGCAGCTGAATGCAACAGGTGTGTTTTTGATGATGGAACATTGTTAGAACATGGTTAAAAGATCAAAAAAGTCATTGTAGCAGAAATCAGTAACCGTGGTGAGAGCTGCCCCTGCAGGTCTCTTGTGAAAGTACACTCCCAGTAAAATGACGACAAAAGCTTTTTTTTTCTTTTCCCTTCCTTTTTATTTAAATAAGGAACTTTAAATCACATAGAAAAACATTTAATGTCCCCAAATATAAAAAAATAGCCAAAGTATGTCAGGAGAGTTGTCTTCAGGTCGGCGTCAGGAAAGTTGCAGCTGGTTTTCCCCACAGACAGAGCAGGGGACGACGGCGGGGGCTTCAAACGCCATTTACAACCACCACACAGACTTACAAAGACGTTTAATAAGGTAGAAATGTTACTTAGTTCTACTTTAAGATACACTTTATTATCCCCATAGGGTAATTTATCCAGTGGGACCCATCTCCAGATCTTCAGCCAATCTTGGTCAGGACTAAACTAAGCTGGAGGATTTTTCATTTGGCATGATGTTGATGAAGGAAACCCACCCAGACACAGGGAGAAACTGTGCACAGGTCTGGCCTCAAATTATCTACATAGCCCTATTGTATTGCACAGCCTTATATCACCAAGTGGTACATTATTTTTAGGCAATGTATGTGTTATTTTATCATGATATTCTATAACACCATGTTTTAACAATCAACCACGTTCATGTCTCTATGGTGCCACTATGGAAAACACTTACAGAATAATTTCCATTGTGTGTATCCAGAAGAAAAAGTCCAACTCTGAAGTGCGGGCCTTGAATCCCATGAAGGTTACCGTCTGCTTCCTGTGTGTGTCTGAGCCTCATCTATCTGTAATGCAGAGCTGGCCGAGGAAAGAGAAGGAACGTGTGACAGGGAGTGACCAGGACCGGGGCGGAGTGGACTGAGGGGTGAATTGGAAATTACTTTAAAGAACAGAAGCCTTGTGAGGGTAAGTGGCATTGTGTGTGTGTAGGAGGCAGAGGAGGAATCAGGATGTCAACTGTCACTGCAGAGGAGAGCGGGTCGTAATGAGAGCTGGTGTGGATAGGGGCCAGGGGGCTGGAGGGAAAGGCCAAGTGAGAGATGGAGAGGTTAGGAGGAGAGAAGGGGAGCGGACGAGGAGCGAGGAGAGGGGACAAGTGCGCAGGACTGGGACTTAACATCATATCACAGTCTGCCTGGGTCCAGCTTCGGCAATTATAAGTTGGTATACTTCAAACAAACACGCAGAGAATGTAGCCATAGGAAGGGTTTCAGACTGTGGGGCAAATGTGGGCGGTTTAAAGAAGAACACAGTAACTTCAGCAACAGAGCTCCCCCTGCAGGTCTCTTGTGAACATACACTCCCAGTAAAATGACAGCAAAAGTTTTTTTTTTCTTTTTTTCCCCTTCCTTTTTATTGAAATAAGGACGTTTAATCACATATAAAAACATTTCATGTCGCAAAATATAAAAAAGAGAGCCAGTGTTTCTCAGGAGAGTTGTTTTTAGGTCGGCGTCAGGAAAGTTGCAGCTGGTTTTCTGCACAGAGACAGCAGGGGGCGACGGCGGGGGCTTCAAATGGTCCGAAAATACATTTACGACCACCACACGGACTTATGAAGACGTTTAATAAGGTAAAAATGTTACTTAGTTCTACTTTAAATGGTGGTTTATTGTATCTGTGATTGGTAAGGGTTGGACAGAAATTGTGTGTTTTGAATTAAATTAATCTGCGCTGTACCTGATTTTTACAGTCTTAAAAATCGCGAAAAACAGAATTCTTTGCAGCGGTTTATTAGCTTTTCACAAATTTCAAAGGCCAGAGCAAAGTTTATCGTCACATAGAGGAGGGAGAAATATCGAAAAATGTATAATATCGCAATTACTGTTTTGGAGATATGCAAAATTAGAATATCAATCATCAATATCTCATCTAGAATTAAAACTATTAGAAATATCAGGAGAAAAAAGGTGTTAAAAATAAATTGACAAGAAAAGTTTAGTGTAATCTCACAAACAAGGTCAGATATTGTAGTATTTCTGCACTTTATTGGTTGATTTTAGGGTCCATTCACGTTTTGTGCGATACTTGAAACCCAACCAGGCACATTTTAGCAGATTCCTGATGTTGTTATCGAGATAATGCTATTCGTCCCCACCCCTATCGTCATGGTGAAGCTAACAAACATTAGCATTCTAACCCCTCACATCTTGCTTAATGGAGAATAAAACGCTCTATAATTAGATGCAAACAGCACACTGGGGCTGGGGGCAAAACAGATATTATACTTATTATACTTATAAAAATTGTCACAGTCTAGTGTAGTCAAAAATATTTAAAGAAGGTTGTCAAGAAAATATGGTATATAAAAAACAAAAGCAGTCATTCAGACTTGTTTTTGCATTCTATCATATATCTAAACACATTTATGCCACTTTTTTGTGTTAATTTTAGAATAAAACCCCTCCTTCGTGCAGGAGTCTTACATTTTAGAATAACTTTCAAAGGTTGTGGACACTGTTTTGAAAATCAAGACGCTTCGACTTCCATCTGAAAGTGATTCACAATGAGTCCATTGCCAACAAGTCTTATTGCCAACACGTGTTATTGTCACAGCCCACGAGCAGCAAGCAGTTTCTGTCCTCAAAATGGCGGTAGCAACAAGTGTGTCACGTCAATTCGGACCCACGAATATCCAAAGCCATCAGTGCGTGGAGCTTCTGTTTGTGTGTGAGGAGTGGGCGGGTCTTCTTACTCGTATTGACACTTGACATGTGTCGTCACGGAACGCCCACTTTGCCACGACGGACGGCAGAAGCGCTGTCTGTGCATCTAAAACAATAGAAAGTCTGTTGAAAACCTGCCAATTTATCCTTTTTAGATTTAGAATAATATAAATTTTACTTTTCTCACGTCAGATTAAAAGCGTTCTGTGCTTCGTTCATTGATTCTGTTGAAATCTGCGTTTATTTCATTCCCCTGGGACAGCGTACAGTAGTGCAATCTTTACTTTCTCCTAAAAGATTAGCCTTTTAAGCGTCTAAAATATGTCCCACTTCCAGCGACAACTGAACTAAATATGCATTAGAAGTAGCCATCACCTAACTGACAAAAAATTGCAATCAATGTGAGTTTTTGTCAGATTTGTGTTCCCTGCGTTCACTCTTTCCTGCCGTCTGTTATGGCGCACCCACGTGATCATGTGACGTAGCTGCAAAGGATCAATACAGTGGAAATACTGACGCGCCGTACCTTTTGCGTTTTTTTTTTCCTTTTTCCCCAGACACTCTTCTAAACAGGTTTGGTCACTGAAGCCCGCTGTAGTTCATTGTCACTTCAGCATTGATTCTGTGCGATGAAATATTTATTTATGCTTAACAATATATTTACAGTATACGTACAGTTCTTATTATACAAATTGGTGAAGAATGCATGTGCGTCGCAGACTTTGGTGCATGATTTAACATAAAGTCTACATTGGCTTGACAGTTTGACAGCACCTCTTACTGCCTCGTTAAAAACACCCCAAAATAAAATTAGTTTTTATTTCATCTTAATACCGTTGATTCAAGTGGAGGAGAGGTAGAGTGTGTGACAGTAAAAGTGTTGAGGGAGAATCTGGGTCAGACATGACATTTAATAACCCGGGAACAAGCTGATAGTGTTTGATCACAACAGCCCATTGTTCTGCCACGGATTATAGAGACAAATGGTGGCACCAACAAGATCTACAACAGACAATTTTCTCTGCGATGTCTGTAAAATAACGTGCGTGGGAACACAAGGCAGAGTGCAACTCAAATAGCTTTCTCTTTTCCGTGCGTGTGTGTGTTTTCGTCTGCTTGATCACACCGCAGCGGCGCGCACACACACACACACACACAAGCACACACGCATCGACACCTGAGTGAGTCGTGCCTCTACTGCCATCTAGAGGTCACGTGTCAAGTGTGTTAACTGAGAAGGTAAAGCGTGGGATTTGAGAGGTGAGCGTTCCAGGGAAAGAAACGAACACACTGAGAGGAATAGAACATGTCTTTGATTTCCAGCACAGACTCGTGACTCGCATTTCACAGTTAATTTTATAAAGCTGACAAAAAACAGTGTCGAAATGAGCGCGTAAAATCTGTTTCCAATTAGTCGGCGTCACACATAAAGCTGCGTGTCACTTTGGTCTCATTCACACTCAAGGTTACAGTGACATTTGTCGATTTTAAAGCTCAGTGAATGATTTCAAATGGGAACATTAAACATTTCGATAACAGTCAGAGCTTTGTAATCTTTTTTTTTTTTTCTTCAAAGCTCCGGCACAGAGTTGAGTATTCACCTTATTCCGGAAGTTGTCTTACGCGCCGCTATCTTGTTTCCGTTGTATTAGTTTACATGAAGCAGACGAGCTCAACAGAAAATAATGGACTAAAAAGCCGTTTTCAGACTGACCAGGAAATCGGTGCGTTGTGACTTGTTGTTGCTCGTGTTCATTAAACATTTTACACAAATCAACCTACTTTATGTAACATTTTAGCGGCAAGACTTTTCCCTCGTTCGTCATTAGCTTTAACGGAGTTCTCGTCAAATGGAAGTGCGTTTACAACAAAAGTGCAAAAAACGGCAAAAGTGGGCGGGGCAGAATAAGGTCAATAGGCTTGTCGTAATAACCACATTTTAAAGTGCGATGTATTGCTACAGAAAATATCATGATAATCAATAATATTGAAACTACTTTACAAGAAAATTTTGGTAAAATGTCTAGTTGTGTGATTTTTCTGACAAGCATTGTGTAGATTTGCGATTAATTGTAGAATTCTGGGAGCCAGGCGCATTAACATATGAGAGAAGACTGAGAAATGAACAGCAAAACCGATACAAGAATCACATTCCTTTCAGAACATATTTGTAGAGGTCTTGTTTTAACACGAAATTATGTTACTAAAATAATTACAGTCTTTGCGATTTGGTAATTGCGACCATTCAAATTACGATTTCGATATGACTGCGATTAAAGAGTGAACGCCTGCCAAATGCAGGGACGTGCACACATTGTCAGTCGGCTGCAGGAGCATTTGTTTACAGCTACGGGAAAACTTATCAAGCTTATCATTCACCAAAATTTGAAGACTTCTAAAAAAATGTTGTCACCAGTAAGTAATAATCATTTTTGTACCACACATACGCAAGTTTCCAAATAGCAAATCGTAAACACGGCGCCATAAACATAAGAATGTAGGAAATGAGGGGGACCAATCCTTTACGCCTTCCACAAGCCGTGATTGGCTGAAAAAATCCTCCATCCACTGACACAATAAGCTTAAAGTCAGATAATCCCAGTAAACTCTTTTCTAAGCACAG
Organism: Rhinogobius similis; assembly: GCA_019453435.1. NCBI lineage: Eukaryota > Metazoa > Chordata > Actinopteri > Gobiiformes > Gobiidae > Rhinogobius > Rhinogobius similis. The sequence continues at coordinate 8,355,394 of CM033625.1, read as the reverse complement.
TATCGTAAAGAAAACATTGACTGTATATATGCAAATAGTACAGTAAAACACACAATGGTCAGTTAAAAGTCCGTAATGATAATTGAAGTTATTTATTGGACACTTTTCATATGACAAAAAATAAGAAAAAAGATTGTGTGAAGTGCAACGAATCAGTACACTTGATAAATACTGAGCCCTCAAAATATTCTTCCACTTTATTAATTGAATGATAAATCGATTTAGTAATGTGACAGGCCTAGTTGAGCTGATGTTTGTCTTTTTTCTCGTTTTTTTTTGGCCTCTGCCATTATCATGTACAGATATCTTCTCATGTAGGGCTGGACAATTTTGGAAAAATACTGTTTTTCTGACAAATATTGCGAGTAGCCTCATAACACCACGGCAAATATCAAACAATGCTAATGAGCTCTGAGAGGACCCTTCACCAGCAACCTTACCATTTCTCGTGCAGATACAGTTAGCATCAGAGGGACCAGATTCATTTCAATGTAGAAGAGCTGCTCTGTCAACCACTATTCAACAACTACAAGAGCAAATATCGAGTTTAGGAGATATATTGTGAAGGTGATGAAGAACGTGATAGAACCAAGAATGCTAAGGTGAGCTACAGGGTAATTACTACCGCAATGTTAGCGCCGTATACTGTATTTTTACATCTACAGAACAATCAGTTTATTTTTCTGAGGAAACGACAGGTTAACCATGTCTATTAAGACTCAGTTGTGTATTGATTTGAATTATTTTACTTAAAATAGACAATTTGTGTTGTTCAATGTTAGAAAAAGTTGTGTTTCCTTTTGAACACCAGACCACACCCTCTAATATGACGTGTTGCATCTGAGAAAACGTGTACTAACAGAGCTCCGTAGGTAAATAATCTATACATTTTGATGGATAATAGCATCTATATCACCCACGGTTCAACAATTACAAGAGCAAACACCAAGTTTAGGAATTATTTTACATCAAATACAGACACGAAGACAAGGGGAAGAACATAGTCGAACAGCCGAAAATCACGAGTCGAGCACCGTTTACTTCTTTGAGGTAACGCCAGGTCAACAACTGTTAAGACGCAATTGTGGCTCGAATTGTTTTAGTTGTGCTTAAAATACGCAATTTGCCAGAAAACATATTCAGAAAGAGAACAAGTTGAGTTTCCTATTTATTCAATGCAGAGTTTTTCCCATGATAATATGCCGACTGTATCTATTGAGTCCAAATTTGGTGCAGCAGCATTCTCTCTATGCTCCACTCAAGTGGAACAGTTTACCTATTAATATTAAATATGCCCCTTCACTGACTACTTTTAAAAGCAAGCTGAAAACATTTTTGTTTAGCACAGTAGATAAGTAGTCTGCTGGGTAAATGAGCTCAATGTTGCTCTTAATTTTTACTTTTTTAATTGTGTAGGACCACATTAGGTCAGAATATTTTATACTGTATATTAGTAATGTATTATTTTTCTAAACGATATACTGTCATATTATCTTCGTAAAGCTCATTGTGTTGGATCAATGTATGAAATGTGCTCTATAAAAAGTTTTCTTCTTCTAAATGAATAACAAAACGAGGAAGAGAGAAAGAAGTCACATTTTAAAATCCTCCAGGAGCGTTAACATTTGAGACAAGACTGAAATATGAACTGCTAAACTAATTCACGACTCAAAACAAAGAATAATATTAGAAATTGGAGTGATATAAAACACAATTATTTTCTGTGTTCACCTGCGTGCGTTCCGACCCAATCACAGCACTACCAAAAGTGACTAACAACACAAGATAACTGATTCACCTCTCTCTATTATTTTCTCTCGTCAAACTATTCTCTGCCAGTAAACAGTTTCCAATTGGCTTATCTGATTGGAGTTCATTTATTCAGCCCCCGAGAGTAAACAATCCTGATTTTTAGTTAATCATCCCTGCATCAAACCGCGCCACCTGCTAATACTGATTATGTACGCACTAATGGAACAGGCTCAGAATTAACTACCCGTGCGTTTTCCCCATATTTGTCTTTTTTAGATAAAAGTAAAATGCAAACATATATGCATACATAGACATAGAAGCAACGGGCAGGGAGACTTTCTGTCACCACAGCACTTTTCCCCAAACTGGGCCTGATTAAACAGCAGCTTAGAGCGCTTTAATTTCATGGAAGAACAGACAGCGAGAGGGGGAGGGAGGGAGGCAGGGAGGGGGGAGACGAGGGAGTGGTGCACCAGAGAGAATGGACGGAAAAGGAGGTAGATTTAAAAAATGGTGGAAGATGAGAGAAAGCAACGAGAGATGGAAACAGTAAGAAGGTAAATATTTGTAGCAAAGACTTGAATTTAGAAATGGGAGAGTTGATTTGAATAGTTTTGAGTTGTTGGATGTTGTTTGTTGAGGGATGAGGAAAGGCTAAAGGGACGTTCAAGTAACTTCTGGGAACAAAAATGGAAGACGACATTGTTTATGGATTTTATATAGTATTTTGTGATGATGAGGAAACTTGTGGAAGAACAAACTCAACACAAAAAGGCTGCACGTCGGGAGGTGATTTGAAATGTATGGGAGACTAAATAAAATAACGCGGATCATTACAACTTCTTATTGCAACGTTTACTACCTCACCTGTGCCACGCCGCCGCCCCAAAACACAAATGTTATGTGCCACAGATTCGGCACTGTCACACCTCTGCTTCATTACACATTGTTGACTGAAAATGTCTACAGTTTGGACAAAGTTTGCGCCACATAAAGACTAAAAAAATTTTGGATAACTTTGATGTTCCACTGAAGATAATTTTCACCAAGTTTGAGCTCATTTGGGAAAACACCCAAGGAGGAGTTCATGAAGTGTTAACCACCTGCACATTTCAGAGATTTGGTGATTTTCCCAGAGATAACGTTGGGGGTTTCCATCATTGCTACGGCTATGGCGTAAAAAATAACGCTTGGGTCTCTTTGGGTTCTTTGACAGGGAGACCAAAACTGAACGTGTGGAAAATTTCTGAAATTTTTGAGAAACAAAATGTTATACATACAAACATTTGCTAATGCTCTAAAATTCTGGGCTAAGTTTGCGGCTTTGCCGCACAAAGACTAGCACTTTTTCCAAAACATTTGATAACTTTTGATGTCCCACTCCTCAAGATCATTTTCACTAAGTTTGAGCCCAAGGCAGAGTAAAAGTATGAAGCGTAAACCACCTGCACATTTCAGAGATTTGGAGATTTTCCCATGGGGATAACATAGGGGTTTCTGTCAACACTACAGCTGCACCGTAAGAAATATAACATGGCTCTGATTGACTTTATTGACTGGGAGACCAAAGAATTTTGTGCAATTTTTTTTTGCTTTCCCATATAAAAGTTTGCTTTGATCTGTAGAGTGCGTTAATGCGCCAAAATCAATTATTTCACCTCAAGTAGGTTTTAGGCAAGGAGAGTAACAACTGATTAAAGTTTTATGCAATTTGGACTTTGTATGTGCAAATGGGAGTAAAATTGAAATATTCAAAATTTCAGAAAAAGCTTTCTGAGAGATTTTGTATTTTTTTCCTTATTCAAGCACATAAATTGCCTGGCAGTACTCTAAAGTGCACCTGAAATAAGAAAACACTGATCTTACTTTATCTGTTGATAATTTGGAAGAAATAAGAGAAAAACGTTTTTATCTATCCATCAACACCCGAAAAGTAAATGAATGAGAAAGGTAAATTAAGACTACACATGCTCTGATTTGCCGTCACCTGTAAAAGTAAAGCTAGCAGCCAGTAGCAGATAGCGTGTAGCCTTTTCAATGTCATTCTTCAGATTTAAAGAGGTTTCGCAAAAGGGCATTTAGCAGCATATAGAAAAGACAATATGGCGTATGGAAAACATTCAAACGCATGGCCCTGTAATATATGGTAAAGTAGTTAGAAAGCCATTTCCTTTGAAGAGCTCACCGTGGCCTTAAGGAGAACTCTGCAATAGCTTTGGTACCAGAATAGCAATAGTGTATGAATATTAATCTGGCAGTCTGCAGCATGGAGGCTCTATAGAAGCTGTGAGACCATTACCACTGCATGATGTGGGGGATAGAACGTGCACACAATTAAGTCTGTTGTTAAATTGAGGGCCATCCAATTAAAGAGTCTGTACCTGATTTATTTCAAGTAATAAAGTCAAATCTGTTTTTACTCCAGCACATATATATTGAAAAGCAGCTCTTAGGGTGAAAATGTGTCCACTGTGAGATGTCTGCGACTATTATGAAGTGTTTTATTCTCTGTAAAGCAGGCAGTGCGCTGTTAGAATACTAATGTTTGTTAGTTTTACACATGAATCTATAATATGAACTGGATAAGACACTGTGTCCTTTAGCGAGTCTGATTGGTCGCGGCTCCATGGGCTGCACTTTCGGGTTTAGAAAGAATTTTCCCGTAGAGCGCTAATGTATTTGTTGTGAAATCAAACTGTTCGTGTTCGGCTGCCTGGCATTTACAGCTTTTGCATTTTGAAAAGATTCTTCTAAACTTCCACAACATTAACTTCATGATAAGAATTATAAAGTAATTAACTAAAAATTCAAATGTTCAAAGCGCCTAAGACGACTTTGTAAGATTTTGCCTATAGCCTAATTCTCAGCCTGCACTAGATGTCGACATACGGAGGAAGTCATGCGTAAGAAAATATAAATTTTGGCATAATGCGTCAAAACACTGAAACCAAAGCACCATCTTACACCCATCTCCCAGGTCTCATACCCCATACTCACACGGCTGACCCTTGAAAGCTGCGAAAAGCGCTCATAATCTCATTGCAGTGAATAAATAGGTAAGTGAGCAACAAGTTTGGACCTTTGCAAACCGTTCTGTTTTTCATATTCTAAGACAGTAAAAAACAGGTAAAGCACCTGAATTTTAATCAAGTCGAGATATCATCATTTTAAATTGCCTTTTAATGGAAAGGTCCTCCACCATTTCTCTGTCAGAACAAACACGTGGTCTGGAGCAGGGTTCAGACTTCGGAAGAATAAATTGGAATAGTGCTCTCCTGTAGCTCTCCTCGTCTCTCTTGTTTATCTGCAGCTCCTCTCTTGGTCCTCTTGGTCTAACCTTTACACTCGGTTATCTCCTCCATCGCACTATTTCTTCTGCATCCCTCTTTCTGCCCCGCTCCACTCCAGGAATAAGCTTTGTGCTCTTATTGTCCACAACATTTAGTAACCACCACGCCCCTTCAATGTGCAACGGTTGACCTTACAGTGTTGTATTTCTTGCTTGTAAGGCGTTACATAAACGATTAAGATTTGCTTATTCACCAAATCCACCACAGAAGAAAATACCTGGCCTGACAAGTACCAACAAGATTAAAACTGGGGCTAAACAGGTCTGAAATAGGATCACTCAGTTGCTGTACTACCACTCTACTTAATCCATGCCTGTGGAGCTCCTGCACCACGTGAGCACATAGGGGGCGCCATTACAGCAGGGAAGATAGAGTGATAATGAATGGCAATGCCTGAAATTTAGCTTTTATCTTAGAGTTTATCTTTGTCATTAAATGAAGCCGTAAATAACAATACGCCTTGAAACAAGTCATATTAAACATTAGGTGAACTTAACGTGACACGGGTGTGCTCTTAAAGAAAATAGTTTGCGTAGATTTCACTCTAAATCTGAACATCTGATTCACTTTCCACCTTGTAATATCTAATATCAACTGTCCCTGGAAATAAGTTAAGAACATTCATCTTGTCTTAAATAGTTGTTGCTTCTTCTTAGTTATTCAGAAAATCTTAAGTTGAACAGCAAATATTTGCACATTTACCAAAAAGTGGTTAGACAAACTATAACGCTAATGAGAAAACTGTGGCGATGATACTAGCATAATATCATTATATCAAGTCTCACTTTATTATTGTATCCAGCATTATACAATTGTCAGCTTTGTGGCCAAATGTGTGCGACTCATAACAGGAAGAGATTGTTATACATCTAAGAACTGAAAGCTCAAACCCACCAAATACAATATGGACAATCTGGGCAGTTGCATGTTTACATTTATCTAAATGTAGAGCCGACCGATGCGGCAGGTGACAAATCAACACTGGAAAAAGGCTTGAATAGAACATTGAAAAATTCAAATCATTGACCAATAACAGTATCGATATCTGTGCAGATACAGGGAAATGTTATAGCTCAGATATCGATTGGGATGTTTATGTTCCCACACCCAATGTCCAACTTGACTTGACTATTAAATTTGCTGAAATTAGTACTTTAATGACCTGACACTGACCAGAAAAAGCTTTGGGGACCCCCTGAAATCTCAGGTGCCTCCTGGGTTGGGAACCACTGCCTAGAGCAGTGGTTCTTAAACTATTTTAGTCGCGACCCCAAAAATAACAATAGTTCACATTTGCGACCCCCAAACACAAAAAAAGTAATAAATTATATCTAATGTTTGATTTTATTTTGAGAATATAGACCTTGAAAATTACTTTAATAGGCCGACAAATAGGAATCTACATTTATCACTGCATTTGAAGGGTGTCATGCCTTGTTTAAGACTATTGTATCCCATCATCTGAGGACCCCCGGAAATCACCCCTAGTTTGAAAACCACTGGCCAAGAAGATACTCTAATGGCTGAACAAATAATATTATCAGCATATTATTATGGTATTAACAACTCTTAATATTTTAGAGAGGTTAATAACATGTTGAAGTACTCATAGCCCAATTATCGATGTCGGTCTTGGAACTGAAAAAGCTGGATCGGTGCATCCCTAACTCAGACAGTAATCAATGCCAATAGTAAAAAAGTATCTAAACTGAAAACAAACACAAAACAAGTATCTAAACTATAAAAAAGAAAGAAAGAAAAAAAAAAACTCAATATGGCAAATTTTTACCTTTTGTGAACAGCTCTTTAGCACACAGATGGCAACATTAAATAAACTACTTTGGTTTTGTTGAAAATGACATTCTGTTGTATAATAAAAGTGTACTGTCATCAGCTTCACACCAAAAACACTGCCATCCCTTTCAAACACGTCCAGACAAGCCCGGTGCGAATAAGACGAGAAAACTCTCGAGGTTCTGGTATTTACAACCGCAGAGAGATCAGAATTTACCGCACTGCACCTTTTCTTCTTAAAGTGTTTCAAATTGCTGCTTAACATTCTGATAGCAAACCCCTTCTACTTTTCAGCTCCGATATCCCCTCCATCACACACACACTTACTTTGAGAAGTGAAAAACCGGGTGCATAAAAAGCCGTAACGATGTATATGACTTTTATGGCAAACGTACGAGCAGTTTCGGATCAGATTTTGTATTTGGCACGTTTTAGTTTACAAGTCGACCCGCTCTCCCCTTCTCCCCGAGGGACAGTAAAAAACACATAAGCACGTTTTAATGATCGACATTCATTATGCAATATCCAACATCACATGCAAGAATGGACCGGCAGGAAAAGCGATGATTTTTTAGCGGCTCTCTCCGGTCCTGTCTCTCATCGCCGCACATAAAAGTGTAATAGCCGTAATATCATGATCGTCATAAAAATGCAGAGGTGATGATTATGCAATTAAAATTTCAAAGGCTCAACACAGGGAGAGTAAATGTAACAAAGCAGCGGTTTGTTACCCATAGCACCTTCACTTCACTATAAGCACTTTATAGCATTTGATATTTTAATAGCACACAGCACTTTAACCAAATTGCACTTTGAAAAAAGACTATTGCACAAAACAATCTTAAATTTATTTATTGAATTAATGTCTGTCCTTTTAGTCCAATTTTAGATCCGGAGCACAGTGGCACTTTAATTGAAGCTGCTGGTCCTGGAGGAGAAAGGAGACAGCTAATTATATTGGGATATGTGCAATAGTAATGCATTAACAGTGTTTAAGTGTTTGTGTGTTAGTGTAATTTTCTGTGTTTGTAGTGAATGATTTTTATCATGTCTACTTACCTCCTCTGTCCTTGTGTCCAGGTGCCAAAGGGCTCCCCCCAGGAACGAGTCACCTTAAGAAGGTTCCGGGCCAGACCAAGGCAGAGGAAGTGTAGGGGAGGCATGACAGGGTTTTTAAGGTGTTAAGGGTTTTAATTATAGGTAGTGGTGTTTGGTGGGGTTTGTGTGTGTGTATATATATGTATAGTAGTTATGGTTTATGGTTTATTATGATTTCAGGGGATTTTAGAGGGGTGTTTGAAAGCTGGTATTTTAAGCATCCCTGCTCGTTAGAACTAGTTTTACCCAGTTAGTGGAGGAGTATAAAAGGCGCCTGGAAACACCACAACTGTCTCTGCTGCTGGAGGAGAAACTGTCTCCTGCGTTGTGTCTTTGCACTATGCACTTTTGCACTTTTTGTTATTGGAAAAAAGTAAAAAATTGTGGACCACCGTTTTGCTGCCTTGTTTGAGTTTTTAAACCTTCAACTGCGCTCCAACCCGCTCACGGCTCTACCTACATCACATTTGGTGTCAGAAGTGTTCCGATTCCTGTGCTGCAGTGAGAAGGTACAAGATGAATACCAGACAAGGTGGACGAAAAACTCCTGAAGAGCCTGAAGAGGACCCTGTACAACAATGGATGATCGACAGGCAAAGGCAAGTGGCTCTAAAGATAAAATGGAAGAATTGGCGGGGATGATGCAGTCATTAATGGAGTCCCAGACCAGAAGAGACAAAATTGTGGAAAAGGAGCGGACCCAACAAGAGCAACGTTGGAGGTCCATTCAGGATCAAGTTGAGAGACTCCAGCAGCAGCTATTGCGGATGCATCCAGAGCGATCTGCGCATCCAGAGCGGGTTTCACGGCCCGTTCAAGTCATGCTAGAACCGAGACGAGGACCCTCGGAGGCACCAACAGATGAAGAATACGAGGACGAAGAGGATGTCCCACGTTACCCCTACAGGCCTTATCGGGAACCAAAGCTTCTCCCACTGGCTCCTGATGACGATATCGAACACTTCCTGACCACGTTCGAAAGGATGGCTCAAGTATGCCGATGGCCAGAAGAGGAGTGGGCTTTCCGCCTGGTGCCTCTGCTAACAGGCAAAGCCCGAAGCGCCTATGTGGTCATGGATATGGGAGATACTGAGGACTATGACAAGGTGAAAGAGGCCATTTTGGCCAAATACGAAATAACATCTGAAACCTACCGCCGCCGCTTCAGATCCCTGAAGATCGAGCCAAATGAGACACCGAGGGAGCTCTACGTTCGCCTGAAAGAGTTGTTCCTGAGATGGATTCAGCCAGAGAAAACTACAATCCAGAAGATGAGTGAAAAGCTGATTCTGGAACAGTTCCTGCGCATGGTCAGTCCCGAGCTGGAAATCTGGATCAAGGAGCATGACCCTGCCACTGCAGAGGAAGCTGCTCGCCTGGCTGAGGTCTTCACATCTGCACGGAAAGGGACTAGACCCACCTACTACGGCCGAGAACCTCGCCAGCCCATGCCAAGTAAGTCCTTTGGGGGTGATGGGGTTGGTCCATTCCACATTAGGGACAGCCACAGGTCAGCTCCACCTATCAATCAGTCTCGCCCAGTTAGGAAGCCCGCCAGAACCCCACCACAAGAAGTCAGATGCTATAACTGTAACGAACTTGGTCATACTCAGAACTTTTGCCCAGCTTTTTAAAACCAAGCATTCTCTGCTTTGTTCTGTACCAAGACCGCAACCGTACAGATGGGGCAGAGGACAGGGCGTACAACACCAGTGCTTGTAAATGGCCACCGTACTGAGGCATTATTAGACTCTGGGTGCTTTCAGACTGTAGTTTTGTCCGCTCTGGTTCCACTTGAGCGGCAGTCCATTGACCAAACCCCACTTGTCTTTATCCATGGCGATGAGCATAGTTACCCTACAGCAGAGGTCTACCTTACAGTTGGAGGGCAGACTTATCTGGTTACAGTTGCATTAGCCAAAAACCTGCCTTTTGCAGTTATCCTGGGTAACGACATCCCAACTCTTCCTGATCTGATTGTCCAGGCAGATCGTGTCCAGCCTGAAGGGGTTTCAGAAACGGTTTTAGAACCGCTACAGTCTTTCCTCGAACCGGCCAAATCCTGTAATGTCCTCACTAGGGCCCAGATAGCCAGGGGAGTTTTGGAGGAGCTTCCTTTTTGTGATGAGGAGCTGGAAGCGCAGCCATTCAAAACTAAAAAGCCCAAGGCCCAAAAGAGAAGGGAAAAGTTTGTTGGCTCACAGAAAGGGAAAGAGGAGCTCCCAAAGCCCGGTAGCCCATTGGAGTTCTGCATCCCTTCAGACATTGGGGTTTTGCAAAAAGAGGACCCTACACTTAAACCCTGGTTCGACAAAGTCAAAGAGCAGGAGGGGGTCCAAACAGGCAAAGGTAGCTGCTTAGACGAAGCTAGCTATGTTGTTAAAAAAGGTCTCCTTTACCAGATCAAAGACAAAAATGAGGCACTAGCATTACCTGGAAAGCTACGAATCCAAGTTATGGAGCTAGGCTACTCAGTCCCATGGGCAGGCCACATGGCATTTCAAAAGACATTAAGACGTATTGGCAGTCGGTTTGCCTGGCCAGGAATGTTTTCACAGGTCTCCAAATTTTGTAGTTCCTGTAAGATCTGCCAGCTAACTTCAAGCAGGGGGGTAGCTCAGGCCCACCTGCAACCGCTACCAATCATTGAGACTCCCTTTGAAAGAATTGGTATGGACATTGTAGGCCCCCTGGAGAGGAGCTCAGCAGGCAACCGGTACATTTTAGTCATGTCAGACTATGCTACACGCTATCCAGAAGCTTTCCCACTCAGATCAATTAAAGCTAAACAGATTGCTAACTGTCTTTTACAGCTGTTTTCAAGGGTGGGGGTAGCAAAAGAAATACTTACAGACTGTGGTACCAATTTCTTGTCAAAGCTCCTCCATCAAGTTTATCAGTTGCTAGGTGTAAAGGGAATTAGGACCACCCCGTATCATCCCCAAACGGACGGATTGGTGGAGAGATACAACCAGACACTAAAACCATGCCTCGCAAGTTTGTCTCCACTACAGGCAAGGACTGGGACCAGTGGCTTCCGTACCTGCTTTTGCCTACAGGGAGGTCCTCAAGCATCGAATGGCTTTTCACCTTTCGAGTTGCTGTATGGACGCAAGGTGAGGACCCTGGACCTGCTAAAAGATCACTGGGAGCGCACGGAGCCAGAAGGAGTAAGCATTGTGGCCTACGTTCTCAAGATGAGGGAGAGGCTCGAGGCTATGGCAGCACTAGCACAAGAGAACCTCAAGGCAGCACAAACTTCTCAAAAGACATGGTATGACCGGAAGGCAAAGGACCGGCTCTTCGAACCAGGCCAAAAGGTACTTTTGCTTTTACCTACCAGTGAAAACAAATTGCTTGCAAAGTGGCATGGACCTTATGAAATAACTAAAAGAGTCAGTAATGTCACTTATGAACTGTTTATGCCTGAGAGACTTAAGAAACGTCAGGTTTTTCACATAAATCTGCTGAAGGAATTTATTGTCCGGCAGGAATCTTCTCAGCAGTTTTTGGTGCGTGCTGTGAAAGATGAGGAGGTGACTGAGAGGTTTTTCCCCATCCCTGCCATAGAGCCCGCTGCCATTGACCTCTCTCACCTCTCTCCCCCTCAGCAGGACGAGTTAAGGCCTCTGCTTAACAAAGATTTGTTCCAGGAAACCCCCGGTTTCACCTCATTGGTCCAACATCAGATCCGCCTCAAAAAGGATGCTCCAAAGAGACAAAGGAGCTACAGGATCCCAGAGCGGTTGGTACCAGTATTGAAAAAGGAAATTGAGCTCATGCTGGAACTTGGAATTATTGAGTGTTCTGACAGTGAATGGTGTAGCCCTGTTGTGCTTGTGCCGAAGGACGGTTCTCTGCGTTTCTGTATCGATTTCAGATACTTAAATGCCATCTCTAATTTTGATCCCTACCCGATGCCTCGCATTGATGAACTTCTGGAGCGAGTGGGAGTGCGGCCTACATCACGACGCTGGATCTTTCTCGGGGCTATTGGCAGTTGGCATTGGCACCAGAGGCAAGAGAACTGACGGCCTTCAAAACACCCTTTGGGCTGTATCAGTTCAGAGTGATGCCCTTTGGTCTGCAGGGAGCCCCAGCCACATTTCAGAGGCTGATGGACCACGTGCTCCGGGATGTGTCACAGTTCTCGGCAGCCTACCTGGATGACGTGGTGGTCTACAGTCGGTCCTGGGAAGAACATCTCCACCACCTTCAGGAGGTTTTGCAGAGAATCGAGGCTGCAGGATTAACTGTTAATCCCAGGAAGTGTGCGGTCGCTTCAACAGGAAGTAGAGTATCTTGGCTACACCCATTGGCTTTGGCAAGATTAAGCCTCAAGTTCAGAAGATGGAGGCCATCCGTTCCTTTCCGGTCCCCACTACAAAGAGGAAGGTCAGAGGGTTCATCGGTCTTGTGGGATGGTACAGGAAGTTTATCCCGCAGTTTGCTGAGAGAACCGCCATCCTGAATGACCTGACTAAGAACTCTGCCCCTAATAAAGTTCGTTGGACAGAGGCATGTGACGGAGCATTCACTGACCTGAAGGAGGCCATTTGCACCCGACCTGTCCTCCAGAGCCCTGACTTTGACCTGCCTTTCATCCTGCAAACGGATGCTTCTGGAGTGGGACTAGGAGCAGTCCTTATCCAGGAGAAGGATGGAGAAAGAAGGCCGGTTGTGTTCCTGAGTCGACGGCTGCTGGACCGGGAGGCTCGTTACTGGCGGTGGAGAAGGAGTGTCTGGCAATGAAGTGGGCCATTGACTCATTGCGCTACTACCTGCTCGGAAGGCACTTCATCTTGGAAACGGATCACCGAGCACTACAGTGGCTACACCGCATGAGGGAGGCAAATACCCGCATTGCAGGATGGTACCTCGCCCTCCAACCATACAACTTCACTGTCCACTACAAACCTGGGAAGACAAATGTGGTGGCGGACTGTCTGTCCAGTATGGATGAGGAGTGAGGCTTCGCTCTCCGAGAAGGGAAATGTAACAAAGCAGCGGTTTGTTACCCATAGCACCTTCACTTCACTATAAGCACTTTAAATTGCATTTGATATTTTAATAGCACACAGCACTTTTAACCAAAATTGCACTTTTGAAAAAGACTATTGCACAAAACAAACTTAAATTTATTTATTGAATTAATGTCTGTCCTTTTTAGTCCAATTTTAGATCCGAGCACAGTGGCACTTTAATTGAAGCTGCTGGTCCTGGAGGAGAAAGGAGACAGCTAATTATATTGGGATATGTGCAATAGTAATGCATTAACAGTGTTTAAGTGTTTGTGTGTTAGTGTAATTTTCTGTGTTTGTAGTGAATGATTTTTATCATGTCTACTTACCTCCTCTGTCCTTGTGTCCAGGTGCCAAAGGGCTCCCCCCAGGAACGAGTCACCTTAAGAAGGTTCCGGGCCAGACCAAGGCAGAGGAAGTGTAGGGGAGGCATGACAGGGTTTTTAAGGTGTTAAGGGTTTTAATTATAGGTAGTGGTGTTTGGTGGGGTTTGTGTGTGTGTGTATATATATGTATAGTAGTTATGGTTTATGGTTTATTATGATTTCAGGGGATTTTAGAGGGGTGTTTGAAAGCTGGTATTTTAAGCATCCCTGCTCGTTAGAACTAGTTTTACCCAGTTAGTGGAGGAGTATAAAAGGCGCCTGGAAACACCACAACTGTCTCTGCTGCTGGAGGAGAAACTGTCTCCTGCGTTGTGTCTTTGCACTATGCACTTTTGCACTTTTTGTTATTGGAAAAAAGTAAAAAATTGTGGACCACCGTTTTGCTGCCTTGTTTGAGTTTTTAAACCTTCAACTGCGCTCCAACCCGCTCACGGCTCTACCTACATCACAGTAAAAATGAGGTGGCAAAAAACAGACAGGGTTTAAAGTACAGTGTGGGAGCGGGGAAGTGATAAGCAACGCACGGAATGAAGAGCAAGGCGGTGACGGGAGTCGGGTAGATTGAAAATTAAGTAAGAGTCCAAATTAGTCGAAAAGTAAAGTAAAAAGTAGTGGTCCAAGAAATGACTGAGTAAGGGTTTTAAAATGAAAGGATTTTGGGAGATTAATTCTAAAGTAAGAGTCATGTCGGATTCATAAATTTAAGTTAAAGTAATTGGAATAATGCACAAAATCTGGTATCCACAAAAATGAAGAAAAAAAGAAACCTAAATCATGGAGAAAGACTGCAGCGGATGGAGAGCGCCATGCTGATCTGGTTTGGTTTAAAGCAGAACTAAGTAACTTTAGCGACTGAGCTCTCTTGTGTCTCTCTCTCTCTTGTGTCTTCCTTCTTCCTACTTTACCTATCAACAATATTTAATATTACTTCAACTGTAGTCTGTTCATTGCTGTTCACATGTTTCTCTTTCTCTCCACTTCCCCCGGGGAGTGGAGACTGTTTCAGACACTGCGGCGGCTGCTCCAGTGACGACCGCCCCACCCCCATCTGTCTGGAGGATCGATCTCTACACTGGACGATCTATGCGCTACTCGCCTGGAGGAAAATCCCTCAACCCTGGAGCTAGCCATACCTCGTCTGCCTGGATGAACTCCCTCTTGAGTGGTTCTGGCTCCACAGTCCAAGTGGATGCGTCAGTCCTAGTTCATCTGCAGCCTGTCTGTCCGTGGGAGTAGGATCTCTTCTTCACTGTGGTTCTCCCCGAAGTTTCTACTTTTTCCCATGGGGTTTTTTGTAGTTTTTCCTCGCCGCGAAGGAGGGTCAAAGGATAGGGGCATTCTGGGACAGTTATCTGAACTGCTGGCCCATCGAGGCAGCTGTTTTTGTGGGACAGTTATCTGAACTGCTTTTACCTGTGGCCCATCGAGGCAACTGTTGTTGTGATTTTGGGCATTATAAAAATAAATTGATTTGATTTGATCTAGTGCCAACAGTTGTGTCCTTAGGCAAGACACTTCACCCACATGATTCTGGAGTGTTCTTGAATGACTGGTGGTGGTTCGAGGGCCGATGGCAGCCAGATTGACAGACACTGTGCCATCAGCCCCAGGGCAGCTGTGGCTGGAGTGTGGAGTGAATGATCAGCTCACTGGACACTTTGAGTGTCCAAAAAGCGCTATATAAATTAAATGCATTTTAAATAGTCCTTATATTGGTTTTAATAAGTGTTTTTTGTGAGCATGACGCCTTCAGTTGTAGTAATGACCTATTCAATTGAAATGATGTAGTTTTTAAGTCCATACAACTCTTAAGCTGTCAGACAATAATTACACTTTTATCTAATACAAATGGTGTTGTTGTTTCTGTTTTAATTTAATCTTAGTCTTCATCTTGTCTAATTTCACAGCTGGGAGGTTGTGTGTTTGTTTTGCTAAATCTTCTCTCTTTATTAGTTGAAGTGATTACATGTCCTGAGGCTTTCTGTAGTCATTTAGATTCATGTAGTTAGTTAAGTAAGTAAGTTTTAATCAAATAATGAAATTAAAAAGTTAATCAAAAGCCAAACAAACACAAAATTACTATATTCAACTTGTACTTCAATGGCCCCCCCTGGAGTTTTGTTCTACAATAAGTAATTCAGGTTATTAATCTGTACGACAATGCATTACTTTATGGTAGACACTAAAATGAGACGGAAATGCCAGGGATATCTCCAAACGACCTGGTGAGTGTAGGTTTGATTTATTGTCGCTAAGCAGCTATTAGGAACATGTCTGCAGTGTGTGTAGAGACGCTGACTAATTCCTTTGCTCCAGACTCATACATACAAATGAGGCTGTTTTTATGGAGAAAAGGGAGATTTATGCACCTTTAAAGCACACTGTGTAACATGAGCGTATCCTGTTGCTGTGGGTCGTATTTGTATCACGTTTAAAACAACATCAGGATGAGATTATTTTCAAGTTGTAAGAAAGATGAGATACAATTAACATATCAATTGATCAAATAAAGATAAAAAAGTGTTCTTGGTTTTATTTTGGCGAGTGATCTTGTGCTAAAATGTTCACTACTAAGAGAAAAGCTTATTGCTATCTTATTCGATACAGTTTTTAATTAAAAACTGTGTCCTCTGTGCGTGAATGGGTGAGTTTTTGAAGTGCCCATTGAAGTAGACATGATAATTACTGTATCGACTTATCATTCAATAAATAAAAGCTACGGCTCAATATTTATTGTGTGTACATTTTCTTTTCAATTTTTTTTGGTTATTTTTATGCAGTGCAATAAAATCTGAGCTTTAGAGAGTCAAATAATTAACGTTTACGACAAACTGTAATGACTTAAGTGTGTCATTTGGCTTTGTATTTGTTGCAAGTCATGGTTTTCAGAGATTTTGTACAATGTAGCTTTAGGTTTATCTGTCCATGGCATAAAGTATTTTTAATATTATTGTATATCGTCATATTTTGATGTAGCAATATATCGTACTTCAAAATATTTCATTATGACAGGTCTACACTGGAGACATTTGTTTATTTTAAGGTGGAATTACCATAAGGGCCAGGCGATATGGACAAAGATGTATGTTATAATTGTTCACGTCTCGA
The DNA here is from genome assembly GCA_019453435.1 of Rhinogobius similis. Taxonomy (NCBI): domain Eukaryota; kingdom Metazoa; phylum Chordata; class Actinopteri; order Gobiiformes; family Gobiidae; genus Rhinogobius; species Rhinogobius similis. The sequence goes on along the minus strand of CM033625.1, from coordinate 8,338,885 downwards.
TAGACGATGTCAATGTCTTTTTTTGTGTGAAATGTATATTTTCTAAGCTTATACACCGATGATTAGAAAGTACAAAGGACAGAATAGACAGGAGCTTGTGACTTGGACAGGTGACACGAGAAATGAGGAAACAGAGTTAACCTATATCGATATGTATAATGTGGCCAAATTTATATTAAAGGGCCTCTGACAGGTTGAAATACACATTTAACTAAAATGCAGTCAAGATAAATATATTCAAATTTGTACTAAAATCTTTACAAATCTGACCCCAGTTTAGCTACTTTTTAGGTTTAAAATTTTACTTCCTGGTTGTAAATATGACATCAAACTAGGAAATTACCATAGAAACCACACTGTACATCGGTCAAAACTCATCTAATGTCACAGATTTTGTTCATTTGACAAAGAGAAACGAACGTGAACACCTTTATTTTGTTGAATTAATGTTTAAAGGGTCAAAAAAGTAGTTTCTTTTGTGTAAATTTTGCATAACCTTTGTCTCCCCAGTGTGATGTCATCAGTTTGTTTACTTCCTGTAATTGTCAAGAGATTTTTAAACTTTTCTCCACAAACAGCGACCTGATTGGTGTAAAACTATAATGTATATTTACAAGCGGTATTAATACACTGAATAAAGTCAAAATTAGAAAATCATAAAAACCCGTCATACGCACTTTAAAGTTGTTACATTGCAGAGCCTTCCCTGACTTTTTTTCTTGTAAAATGAGCAAACCTTTTTCCCTCGCAGATTATTTTGTAAAAGAAGCATTTATGACAAAGGGAGAAAAGTATTTTATCTCTTGTAAACCTGGACATAAGAGCAAAAAGCAGCGCTGACTGACTTTGGCATTTGTGTTCTTGAGCCATACACGCGCCCAAAAATGAATGCATTTGAATAATAAAGGAAAAATATTTTGCATTTATCATATTGTTAAGAGCCTTTAAACATGCTCTTGAGTACCTTAAATTTGCCATGTCACGTTTTGAAACAAAATAAATGTTTCTTATTCATTAAATGACACTTGCTCAGAACGAGAATGGTGATGATTTAAGGACTAAAAACAGCAGAAGATTCTCTGATAAGTGACGTAAATGATCCGAAAATACGTCCCGGATCGACGAGTTCAGCAGGAAGTGGGTTTGATGCTCGGAGGCGGGAGGATTTTTTTAATAAACATTCCTCAAAACAGCGTGAATGCAACTGAATGCTACTTCAGGTGTGTTTTTGATGATGGAAAATCATTAGAACAGGGTTAAAAGCTTAAAAGTCACTGTAGTAGAATATGTTCCCATTAACAACTAAGAACCTGTAGGATAGATTTAAATACACACTTCTTCCTTTCGTGGTTTGAAAATTAGGTACCACAACTTTAACATCACAATAAAAAAACAACATTTTTAAGAAACATATAAGATTGATGTAGTAGTCTTTTTAATCAGAACTCCTTTACTATCTCTATTACCATAACTGTATCCAATATTATGTTACTTTCAACACAGAATGATAATAGTTTCTTTTAATTTCTCTATCTAATCATGAAATGTTCAAGACTATTCATAGATACTCTGCTCAAAGTGCGTATCTAGTTAGTCTCAATAGTAGTTTTAATATCTTTAAGTATACATTTTTTACATGTTTTAGAGAAGACCGTAAAAGTTTCTGTATGTCCAGTAAACCGTGACAGAGAATGACAGATACACACACACAGTTCTTGGCTCTTGTAGACTAATAAGCATTTAGTCTGCCCTGATTCACTAGAGGCCTTCACAAATGAGATTTTCTACAGACAATAAGTCACATTATAAAAACAAACATGCAATTGGCCCCGGCTATTTATATTCAGAGAAATGCAGATAAGAAAGGCAAATGAGTTGAATGCA
>CM033625.1:8301974-8336901 GCA_019453435.1 Rhinogobius similis | reverse complement strand
AAACACAAACACACAGAATAATTTTAAAATAAAGCGCTTTAAAAGAGAAGAGTGCAGATAGATCTTTCAGTCATTTGCACATCTAAACAGAACAGATGGCAGCATACAGTACGTGTGTGTTATGTTGTGTCAGGTAAGTTTCCTCCACGTGCTCTGATTTCCTGTCGCATGGATGGCTGGCCATTTGCTTAAGATCTCATTTGTTAGCTTCACTCAGGACATAGGCGAAACATGTGGGCTGATGTCAAGACTTTAAAACAAACTAGTTCTGCTTTTCACGTTTCAAAATAGTAAAAATCAGGTACAGCACCTTTAAGTGACTCATGGGTTACACTGTTTCTTATTACTTTTCTGTTTAGTCTGATCAGAGGTGCTTAATAGTTTTGAGAGCTTTTGCCACATCTATTTTTAGTCAGGTAAACGATCAGAAGGGCACGTCTTTAGTCGACTACAGCCCTACATTGGACTTTTATCTATACAGTGCAGCTCTAGTTACATGAAGGGTAAGTTACAGTTACAAAACATATTACTTGTGGAAATGAAAACGTGCTCACACATTATTTCCTTTTTAACACTCATTAGTATTTCCTTATACGCCCCTTCACCTCACCTCCCCCTCCTTCTGTGAACATCTTTGCCCTGCGTCTGTGGCCTGATCCTGGAGTCTCTCAGTTCACATCAGCTCACGGCCCCGCTGCGACGCGACGGGCCCCGCTCCTCAAAGCCCCGCGCCGCCTGACGAAATCCTTTTTGTAAGCGGCAATCGCTCCGTAACACCTTCCTCTCCCCTAAATGTCACCCCAGTCTGCGTTTATATTGCGTAATGCACTTTTAAGGGAATTTTAACATCTCCTGTGATCGACGCCGCCAACAATGAGATTTGAGCTTAGCCTGGCCTCTGATCTCGGAACGGCACTTATTATATACCTCCACCCTGCCTCTCGCTATTCTTTTGTGAAATAATATCAAATCCCTCAGTCTTCAAAAGCGAAAGTTAAGCATTGATTTCCGGGCAGATGTGGAAGTGTCTGCAGAGGAAGAGGGACTTGTCAGGCTAACAGAAGGCTGTCACTAGCAGGTGCCAGTGTGGATACAGAGAAACGTCGGTCATGTGCGGTGCGATTCCACCGCGTTTATGTGAAGTCTACGGGGCCTGACGCGCTCGTGTTCCTCGGGGCTTTGAGAGTTTGTAGATGCCTTCAGGAACAGTCAGAAATATACTGTCGACTTGTGAGGAGATGGGGCTGGAGCTGTCCGTCAGTCATGCAATGTAAAAACGCAAAGATAAAAGTATTTGATATGTTTAAGTCGAGCAAGACTTTGAAGAAGAGGGAAAATAAGAGTGACATGTTTATTAATAGTATTTGGGATGATAATTTGATCTAAATTTCCATCACAACACATTGGTAAATTGTGTATTTCAAGGTGCACTATGGAGCTTGGCGGAGAGTCATCTGCCTGAGGTTATTACATGCCTGGGATGTTCTGTCTTGGATTTATTCAAGTTGTTTTAATTATAAACGCCTCTCCACAGATCTGATCTGTACCTTGGCCTAGTGGTGTCACCTGCTTGTCTTCATGGAGATAGATCAGTTTGATGCCAGACTGTGGATGGATGAAACAGTCCAGATAAAGCAATACACTTTACATCCCCGCACCACAAAGGTTACATAGTGCACCTTTAACTGAGACTTTCTTACTTACTAAAGGTCTGTACCTGACTTTTATTTTTTCTAGTTCAGGAAAATCCCTCCATACTTAAGAATATGAAAGAAACTCTTTGTGAAAAAAGGGAACTATAAGGACACAGTTACCAAGGAGAAACCACGTGGAAACACTTGTCTGTGACAATCCCAGACACAGGAGTGTCTGTCATGGTTCAACCGTTCATTCTTTGAGGGAAGTGGACCATGAGAGGTCAAGCTTCTAAGTGTTCTGGCTCACTTTTGGCAATGGCACAAAGCAAATATACAGAGAAAATAAAAGCAAATATACAGAGAAAATAAAAGCAAATATACAGAGAAAATAAAAGCAAATATACAGAGAAAATAACAATTTCTCACTAGAGTAATGAAATAATTGCAGAAAAAACTGACCGGTTTCTTGCTGACTCTAGCTTTAAGTCACTGCAACACAAGCTTGGCATTACTAAACTTTTTGTGACTAGTTGCGATTCGGAAGAAAAATATAAATAGAGGTAGATTTAGATTTTATTTATTAGAAATCATTTGTTATTTTCGGTTGACATCAGCTGCTCACAAAGTGGGCCCTTTCCTCTGGACCCAGGGCATCGGATTTCATCCTGCAATTGAAATAAGATCCTAAGCCAACCAATCTGGGGACCAAAGCCAATTGAAACATGGCAAAAGGAAACATTACATTTGACCCATCGTTTTGTACCACTGGCAGAACAAACAGTAGTGCAGAAGCACTGAATGTCTACAGTGTGGTGTAGATTTCCACCCAGGATCCTGGTCAGTAGTACCAGCTGGAGGACTATTCTATTGCTCATAGAATAATCAACTGAAGGAAACTTACGCATACACAAGAAAAATATGCAATGTTCAACACTGAGGCCTAAAACATACAACGTTCAAACATGAGGTGTGTTGTGCCTCACAGCAAATTAGTCCAGGAACCAAGCCATAGATCTAATTTGCTGTGAGGTACGACACACCATGACAGATAGTCACTAAACATAATTTCAATAGAATAGCATGGTGTATCCAACAAGCCAACAAGAATGAGTGAAGAATCTGAGGAAAAGAAGGCAGTCTTTTTCCTTCCATTAATGAGTGTGAAGAGTTTATTTGTAGACCTGCTTCTACTGAATTCCTAATGACTATTTTTGTTTTTAAAAAGTCTTGGAAGCGAGTGTAACGCCGGTAATAACTCTGTAGCTAAACCATTAGAATGAATATGTATGCATCTTGTTATGAAATATTCATCTGGCATGTTTAAAAAAAGCTCTGCGCCGGCTCGGGGAGGGTCGTCTTCGCTGTAAAAGTGTGCTGCTTTGGGGCCTATCGCACTGCTTCTCGGGGCCCTGACAAAACCTGGGATTGGGTATCTGACATGTCTTAACAAAAGCTTTCTTGGTGGGGAGCGAGTCTATGGCGGCGGCAGCTAGCTTGCACCTCTTAACTTTTTCGTTCCCGTTAGCCTCAGGTGATCCGATACCACCTTTCATTCCCTCACTTCCCATGCGTTCCATCTCCCCAAATTAAGAAATTAATGAGGGATAGTTTCTTTACCAACTGCCCCTGCAATGTTTACCACTGATAAAATTATAATGCGAACCCTGCTGTATTATTTATAAGCCAATTAGGCGAAGTGTTACTTGATTTGATGGGGAGCCGACACACAGTACATTTAACTAATGGAGACCAAGAGGCTAGGGGAAGGAGCTGGAGGCAGAGGCGGGGGCCGACTGTTTCGTACGGCGCTACTCGGATTACGTAGCTAATTGCCCTGCTTTATCTGTCTGTCACGGATAGCCATGCATATTTTAGCGTTCCCAAAGACTTTGATTGTTTGCACTCGTGTTGGGCTGTAACAAGTAGTGCAAGAGGCCAGAGTGGAGTGTAGTTAAAAACTGGCAGCAAGAGAGGCGGGGAAGGGGGGCGAGGGAAGGCGAACGGAAGGAAGAAAAACAGAACGGAAAAATGACAGGTGGAGTTTTGACAAGGCCTAAAGAGGTGCGACAAAAATATACACAATCGGGCGGTAATTAGGGGCTTCGGCAAACAGTAATTAATTTGACTAAGTGTGGCCCGGACTTGGCGTGACCTTAACCGGGAATATTTTTAAGGCTCATTTGCATGCAAAGAAGGGGAAACAAGTGGTGACAGCCAAAGAGAGGAGACATAAAGACCTCCAGGGAAATGCGGGAATGGTAAAACTGTTGTGCTCAAGGTGTCAAACAATTAGTAAGTAATCAGGATGGGATTATAGACGTCAGCAGGCTGTCAAGTGTGCTGAGGAGAAGGCGAAATAAGACGGTTTGCTGTATTTTGAACGACAACACAATGTCTCAAAAGTTTGCCAATGTTTTACCACTTTGAAACTCCTTTCCCAGGTCAATATGCAAGCTTTTCATGTAGTTGGGTAAAAGCTGTAATTAAAGAAGTTGTAGAGGTCAAAATGTGGCATGTGCACACAAACAATGCATAAAATATTAAGTAAAAAGAATGCTCCCAAATTTACAAGAAAAGTGTGAAACATTCTTGGCAAAGTAATAGCACCTCCATGGAGACAAGCAAGTGACAGACCATCCACCAGGAAAGTTACATAATGCACCTTTAAGTGATTAAAAGTAAGCAAATATTAAGCAAATAGCAAATATTATGACTGTAAAAGTTTTCTGGGAAAATAAATAAATAAAAGACTTGATAGAACCCTAAAAAACAATGTATTACAACCATAAAAATGAACATAAAATATGTTGAAAATAATGCCCCAAAATATTATTTTTATGTAAGATTTGATACACATAATTTTGATTGGACTTTATCTCAACTGTCAGGATGTGCCATGCCATTAAGTGCAGGTAAGTGTGCACATATTGCACAGTATAGTCTACTTGAAATGTAGTGACAGAATCTTTGTTAGTATTGGTCAGTATCACCTTACCTTTTAGTCAGTCCAGTACAATAAAATCCTTTTCTTTATTCTGGCCTTTATTGGACAGAATAGTGGACGCGTGAAATGAGGAGAGCGAGGGTAGGTATACTCAGCAAATAGTTGAGGCCGGGAAGTGAACCCACAATGAGGTGCTAACAACCACACATGTGCAACGCCCTTAAACCACTGCACCACCGGTGAGCCTTATTACGTACAGTGTTGGCCTCTGGCAATGTCATTTTACCAATTTGTTTAGTTACACTGACATACATTGGAATGTACAACTAAAAGGTTGCTGATCTGACAAGTTCTGATGGTCATTATCAGTAAGAATTTAAACTTCCGTACATATTGTGAGTATGTGCAAGTAGTTATGACTCCCTCTTGAGCCAGGACCTGTCATCTCTGTCCTGAACCTCCACAGAACCGAGCCGAAGCTGGACAGCTTCTTCAGGACGTGTCTTGGGGCTGGACTCTGACTGATGAGCTTTTTGAAAGGCGATCACACACTTATGCTAAGGAGGGAAACTGGAGCGACGCATCCTTAATTATCTGATGAGGGGAAGCTTATCTGAACGTCTTGTTTTTCTGCGCTCTTTTATCCGCGTGGATCGCATTGCACATCTTTACATAACAAAAGCACTACCTGGCTCGCCCTGTGCACTTCAGACTCCTCCTGATGACACACTGTGTAAGCCCTGCAATTAGAACAGACAGACAAGGCCCATTGGTGGAAACAGACCAGTTTAACCCAATATGACAGTCAGGGGGAGTATATGCACGGAGGAATGCTAACATGCAACAGTGAGACCAAGTTATGTCAACTATGAACATCACTCCGCAGCAAAGTCTTTCAACGGTTACCTCATGCTAAGGTTTCTGGTTCAATTCCCACTCTAAATGATGTGTGGAGTTTGCATGTTTTCACCTTTGTTTGGGTGATCCTCGGGTAATCCTCCACTTACTGCTAACCAGGAATCTGGCTCAGATATGGAGAAGGTCAACAGGCAGCAGGTTGTCCTGTTACATAGACATATTGGTCAAAAGCAGAGAACACCTTAGCAAAAAAAGGATGAATTATGAAAAACATTACATAATGGCAGGTGCAATTTAAATCAAGGTAAACCTTTATTGTCTCCAAATTGAGAAATCGACATCAAGGGCCGTGAGGTGCATAATCCACAAGAAGGCATTACAAACAAACAATTACACAATCCTTACATGACCTTAAGTACAGTCCCTACTGCACCAAATGGCCCCAAAAGTGCAGTTAATAATACTCTCCACCTTAATGAGCCTTAGTAATACACAACTGATACATTACTATACGTACACTATAGAACATTTAAACATAGTATACAATAGTAGAATAAAGTATAAAATAATAGTTATATATCTATATTACTATTATTTATACTTGTATCCCATTGTAAAAATTATATATATATATATACATATATATATATATTTTATGTTTTATACAACAAAAGATGAAATAATGTACATTATAATGGGGCTATTGGGTATATTTTTCACATATGGATATCAGAAAAAATCCCCAATTTATTGAGCCTACATTTCTTCACTTGATTTTCTGTATTTCTAATGGAAATTAAGTACTGATGCTTAATGTGTGTATGTTGACATAAACATCACAAAAGTACAACAAAACACTTTTTTTCATTATATACTTACTACAACAATTTAGCATTTGTGAACACACAATTTTAATTTATACATTTTTCACTTTTTCCAAGTTGTAAAATGTTCTAAAGCCAGCCACAGTATATTTAACCCTCATAAAATTGCAATTTATTTTACTTACAGAAATATTTCTTGCATGCATCTCCTTTACTCTCAATATTTCCTCCTCCCAATATCGACCACTCTGGCCTTGCACCAGATTCAGTCTCCACTCCATTCCCTGTTCCACATCCGGTTATAATCTCCCTAAAATATACCTGACTGACCGTTTGACCACTGGAGCATTTACAGGTCCTCTCCCCAAACTACGCACTAATGAATTCTCCATTAAAAGCATTAGTACGGCCTTTGTGTGGTGATTTATTTAAGGCCTGGTTGTAGCGCTGGCTCGGTTTCCTCCTTTAGGAAATGGGTTACCGGATCCTCGCCCGGCCCCTCTGCACGGGCACGCACACACCTCCCTCCTGGCTTCACCGCGTCACTTCTTCACTTATTCATCCCTGTTAAAACCCATGTAAGGGGATAGCTGTTAATTAATATAGCTGTTGGGTAAATGGTTGCCGCCGGACCATCGCCACCATCCGTCAGTAACCTAATCCGCCAGGCCCCGGGCTCAATTAAGATAATGCTATGCAAACGAGCCTGAGCGCGTTAGCCCCATCACCACGGGGCCGTTAATGGCATAATTGGGACACTCCAAAGAACAATTAGAGCACGATGCCTCCCTGTGTGTATGAGAGGAGTACCTCATCTGTGAGTGAGCGAGAAAGTGAGGGGTCGTGGATGCACGCTTGACCCGGGACGTCCAGGAGGAAGAGGTGAAGAAAGATTGTAAAACGTTAATTAAAGGTATACCGTGGAACGCTAATTTGGTCAAAATTGGGTAATACAATTTGTTTTGCCAGTGTAAAGGTTGTTTAGTGATTAATCAATGATTAATCAACTAAAGTTTAGTCCATTAATTGGTCAAATGTGTCTAGATTGAGTGTCTAGAACAGGAAGAAATCTCAAATTTAAAGATATCAATTTGAAAAACCTTGTGTTGTTGAATAATACATTTAAGAAATATGTCATGTTTTTCAGATAAAACAAGGCATTTTATGTGTACAAATTGACAAAAATACACATAGTCGGGGTATTCAAATCTGAAGTATGTTATGCATTGACCCCGAAGCAAAGCTTGCACAATATATAGCAAAATTATCAATATCTCAATTATTGTATCCATATCACAAGCAAAATAAATACTGCAGTTAATGCAAAAGCTCTTGAAAAAAACTATACAAACTTGTATATGTCATAATTGAGTCTTTAATTTTGCCTTTTGTGTTTACAGTGACTTAGGGGACCTTCAAATTTCCACATTAACCACATCAAAATTGGGATTAAACCAGGACTTTATGCTAAAGTAAAACTGGACTAGAACTGGGATAAACAACTACTAAAACAGAACATTTTTGTTTTAATTCAACTTACTATAAACTTACTGTTGATATTTTACCTAAAATTATGATTTCAGTATTACATACTTACATACACACTTATCGAATATCAAACTGTGCCACCCTAAACCAGAGCGTTGTCAGTTCAAACCTCATCCAAGCGCAAGATATTTCACTGACATTACTTACTTTCTATTATTGTGTATGTGGCTAGTTATGACAGGAACGGCATCTGGTATAATGATCTGACAAATCTCAGTCTAGCCCTGACTCAATAAAGCAAAGGTAAATAAATATATATCATGTAATCTGGCAACAACACAGTAATGCCATAAAATGCCATAATTGGGTCTCTCCAAAGAACAGTTAGAGTACATGTTTAAATGAGCCGACTGCCTAATCTCCGAGTGGGACGAGAGCAAGGGTCCTGAGCACGTTTGACCCCAGACGTCCAGAAGGAGCAGCTGCAAAGTGGAGCCCAGCGCTACAGGCTCACACCAGCTGAGTCTCTGTAATTAACGTCAAGTAAGTCATTAAGATGTGGGAGTCACGCTGAGGAAAGACTGTTAAATACTGCAGTTAGGAGGAGCACACCAAGGAATACAGACCTTTGACTCGAAATAGGACAACCAAATCTATTTATGCAACATGACAATAATAAGTAGTTGATTTGACTTATTTTTTGGATTGTCAGGAGTGCACACCGTATTGGTGGTTTGGAGATGACTGTAGTAACAAAACAAAGTCTGAAAAAGACCAAAAGTGTATAGTATATTACACTAAATCACTTGAAATGTACAATATGAATAATATCAGTCTAACACTAGTATTTCTGCTGTTACTGTCACCAAAAAGGCCCTTAGACTCGGGGCAACACTTTTCCAACAACTGACTTTTCTGAGCTATGTTATTATTTAGTGTGAAGTTTTATTTAGCTTCATTCACACTTGTTTCATCAATTCCGTTTCTTATCTGAGTCTCATCATAGTGACATCATAGGCAGAGCTCTGGAGGTCTTTTAAGTCCATAAATCATGGCCAGACCCGTTCTGAACAGTTCTGCTGTCAGATTACATTCATTACAACTACGTGCTTACATTAGCATGTTGGGAGCAAGTTACCTTTTGTTTACTTCCCCAAGGTAATTTCCTCTGCTGCCAGAAGATGGAGTGCTAACATCAATCATGATGTGTTAACGCCTTACTGGTAAAAAATAATGTGTTTCATTGATTAATTATCTAATGTATTCCTGTCAATCATGTATTTTTGCCAGGTGACTTTCATAGGAGTGTGCCATCTTGCATAGGGACTCTCACTTCTAATAGTTCTAATCTCGCTAAGTAAAATCCTCGTGTCGGCAAATCTGTTTTTTGTTTACATCAGTTTCAAACCATACCTGCCCACAACAAGCCCCTAATAATGCTCGGACCTGTCAAGCTGGTCCTGAGTTATGAGTCTTGACTACACATTAGCCTCTCCATTGCTAACAGCAAACTTCCACATTGCTGCTTTCTACACTTTCCACAGTCTAAACTTCCTGTCGCTTCAGTGCCGTGTCCTATTGCCTGACGTGACTTTGTTGTTGATTCCACCGCCCCCTTCCTCCCTTCTCTGCGCCTGTGGTCCGCCGCCACCGTACCTCCGCTGCCTGGCTGACTCACATTCTGTAGTAGCTCCTGTAATGATTCCTCTGGCACTCTTTGGGGCCCATCATCCCGGCCCCCGCTCTAAACCCGACCCTTAGCCCTCTCAATCGCCTTCCTCTTCCGCGTATCCGTCCATCCGAGCGTTCAGCAGCGGCATCTTGGGAATTTTAAGAAGTCAAGCCCCCCCTAAATCTCCTTGTTTCAACTTTACAAAAATCAATGGGATAAATATCGTGTTGTCCCGGCCGCCCACCTCCACTTTGCCAAAGCTACCGGAGCGGAGAATCTTGCCCTCACCTCAGGCTGTGTTTAAAATAATCCCTCGTTTTTTTTTTCCCTCCCAAATTGTCAAGGATCTCAGGTGCTAGTTTTTCTTCCCGCTAACATATGCCATCGGAGAACGCCACTGGCTAAGTCGTCCCATCGATCCGTTTTGTGTGTGATTAGACCAGGGAAGCGCGGTTTTGGGTTATCCGTGGATCGAACGGGGCGCGCCGCCAATATGAATGCCACAACCAGCTGCTGTTATTGATTTCCGTGTCCTCAATTATATAATAGAAGCCTCTTTCTAGAGCTGAACCTAAAGGCCGTGCCATAAATCGCGCTTCGACTCATGCGTAATAGGATTTTTATCGACTGCGTTTTGCCGGAGCCCCCCCTGGAGAGCTTTGCGTGCCGGGTTTGTGGGTGTGCGCCGCAGCAGGAGAAGGAGCGGCAGGTCTATTTTTATGTTCCAGGTGATTGGGCTAAAGACGAAAAAGCAGTGGAAGAAAACTTGGAGTGAGCACTTGAGCGGGCCAGCAGCCAAGCCGTCACAAACGTGTGGGGCAGAGCTCAGGATTAGTTCCCCTGTACACAGCTGACTCCTCTAATTGGGAGGCATTCACTTTTTTTGTTGCAATTTGATCCATTGGCAACTTTGCTGAAATCCGTCAGTGAGCTCTCTTCGTCCTTCCACAAAGAACAATATCGATACAAGTCTTTTGTTTTCTCCTCCACAGGTTACACACACACACGCAGTTGTTTTTTCCAGATTTATTGGAGAGTGGATTTAAAGTGAACAATTGTGCTTTTGGTAAATAAAAGTTTAGGAATGAACTGACTTTGCTTTGAGCAGATTGGTGTATAGTTTATGTTACACATGACTGAGGTTGGTGGCTGTGAAGTGCAGATGACGTACAGATTATGAATTTACAGGGACACCTGGGGAAACTTACATACATCTAAGGTTAGAAACTCAGGGCTTAGTAAACTCTGCAGCAGAGTTAAATGACTTACTAAATTACTTAAAGGTCCGAGATAGTAAAATGCCCCAGTTTCACAGGTGAAGCCGACTGCACACTAAAGAATCATCTGCCATTTTAAGACGTGACAAAAAGTTTGCAGATGATTTTTTGCAACGGTCATTCTCTCACACTTGTATGAAGGACACAGACACCACACACTGGCTCATTCATTCATTCATTTTCTACCGCTTATTCCCGTTTCCGGGGTCATGGGTGACTGGAGCCTATCCCTTAGGCGGGGTACACCCTGGACAGTGGACAACTCGTCGCAGACAACCATTCACTCTACACTACGGACAATTTAGAGTTGTCAATTAACCTACACAGTCATGTCTTTGGACGGTGGGAGGAGCCAGAGAACCTGGAGAGAACCCACGGTAACACGGGGAGGACATGCAGACTCCACCCAGAGAGATCGTGTGATGTTAGGGTGGTCCGGGATTTGAACCCACGATCTCCTTATTGAGAGGCAGAAGCTCTAGCCGCTCTGCCACCGTGCACCCCACACACTGGCTCATTATGGCTCATTATTAAAACTGCTACAAGAGCGCAAATGTCACATGATTGAACGAGTGCAATGAAACAAATAGACAAAAACATGCACTATTATTCGAAGTGAAAATAAAGGGCAAAGGAGAGCGCGATATTCACTGGAGGTAAGAAGCCAGTTACAGTCACTGTAGCGGTGATGAATAATGAGAAGTATGGACAAACTGTGTGTTGGTTCTGTTAGTGCTATTTCTAAAGTTTAAGAGTCATCATTTGGCAACAAAGTCTAGCACTGTCTGGTTGCACAAAGTAGTTCAAACTTTACAATTTGATTTGTTTGCAAGCTGCCACTCGACAAATAGTGGTAACAGAATCACACTAACCCATAGACATGAGGAGTGCTCATGTCTTAGGAGAATCGCTACTCACTCAACTGTGGCCGGTTAGATTTTGGTTAGATTTGTCTTACACAGCGTTTCATGTAAGAAATGTTTATTACGTGGTTGTTAATCAATCAATCAAACTTTTTTACTAAAGTACCTTTTATACAGATTTAATAGCTAATGGTAACAATCAACACAAAACACTTCCATACATTGAAATGTTTTCTAACAAGGCTCTGATGTTACTCACAAGTGGGGGAGTGGTTGATACAGAATATTTACAAGTAAAGTATATAGTTAATGAAAATCAGATTTAAAAATATATATTTTTGATTTAAGAAAGCTACCGTCTTTGTAATATTAGCTGTTTTTGTTTGTGTTTTAGAGTCTTTGCAGTCCTGATAGCAATAACAATGCTACAAAAAATATGATTACAGTTATTTTAAAGGGCACATATTTTGCTACAGAGAATTTTTAGAGCTTTTAACAATGTTCCAACAATGTTCCGTCTTCTCCCCTCCGACCATTAAAAGCACTTCCTGCGGAACTCCCTCGATCCATGAGGTTTTTTTCAGATTTTCTACGTCACTTATCCGAGAATCTACTGCTGTTTTAAATCTTCACCAGACTCATTCTGAGCATTTCTGGCGTCTAAACACAATATTTGCTACTACAAGCCTGACTGCAGCATATAACATAAGTAAGATAACATAAGTAAATTGTGTATAGTGCTAGGCGCCATCTACGGGCTGCATACACTCATTAAGTGTCAGGGCAAACAGCAGAGAAACATGTTCATATAGAGCATAATAAACTTTTAAGGTACTCAAGAGCATGTTTAAAGGCTAATAACAACAATCAACTAGTTAAAATTATACAGATTAACCGTTGCAGCCCTTATCAAATGGAAGCTTCTGCTCACAAGAATCGTAGCACTAAAATCTGATATCATAACATCCCTAATAAAAAGATGTTTTGTTAGTGAAGGAAAATAGAGCACTGATATGTCAAAACTCTTGTGACACCTAAATACATGAAACTCGCAGCACCATTTCCAACTCTCGAGAAGAACACAGCCACAGCGCAGGGCCAGCCAAACATGCTCCGATACAGAAGACTCAGTGATTTACATTCGCCTGCTGACATGGACTACATATGCGACACACGACACCCACGGCATGGTCCCTAATCCCATAAGGACACGTCGCTCCTCCAGCAGATACCACCCGTCGCTGTTAACTGGAGTATTTCATGGCCTATAGACCTGGTAAACCGAGCCATCACGCGCTGCTCGGGAGGACAAACATGGGGCTGATTGAGGAGAGCTGTGAGTGAGTGATTATCTCTGTGTGCCATCAGACACCTCCGGCACAGAGGAGAGGAGCAGCCCGCACCAGGGACCAGGCACCGGGGTTCTGGGTGAGGAGGAGGAGGAGGAGGAGGGGGGGGGGTAACGTAACACGAGAAAGGCAGAGATGCTAATCTGGCTACGCTTGGCCATTTTGGGAGATAATTGCAACTCAATCTTCTAAATTAAATGTACATATGTGGTGTTTCCATTAGGGCGAAGAGGTCAGGTAAGGGAAGAAAAGAGGCCTACTTACTGTATACACACGCAAGATGCTTACAGTTCTGCATTATTTACTGCTTTAAGAAGCCTAAATTACCTTAAAAACAACTATAGCTTCTTTACTTCTACTTGTAAGATATACCAGATGAATGTTTGTGTGTGTGTGTGTGTGTGCGTGTGTGTGTGTGTGTGTGTGTGTGTGTGTGTGTGTGTGTGTGTGTGTGTGTGTGTGTGTGTGTGTGTGTGTGTGTGTGTGTGTGTGTGTGTGTGTGTGTGTGTGTGTGTGTGTGTGTGTGTGTGTCATTCTAAAACATTTTGTACAAACACCAAAAGTCTGCCATAAGTTAGCATTTAGGGCTGAAACAAGTGACCAGATTAAAGACGGTTATTGAGTAAGTAACATAGGTAATGTAAGAAAGTAAAATAAGTAATATAAGAAATACGATAGTAACATATGTAACATAAGTTATGCAAGTATGTAAGTAGCATGACTAACGTGACATAAGTAATGTGACATGAGTAATGTGACCTAAGTGTAAGTAAGTAATGTACGTAAGACTAACTCTTCAGCACCTTTCACAGGAATTGCTTCAGAGTGAGCTAATAAACAACAACAAAAACAAGGTATCACACAAAATATAGACATAAAACCCCACCAAAAGCTTGTTTAAATAAAAGTTCCCATAGCTGCATTTTAGTAATTTAGTTATTATTTTCTGAACTATACAGAGACTCAAACATGAAAGAGGAGGGTTTTTCCCCCCCATAACTCAGACAAAGCATAATAATTATAATAACATGAAATGAAGAAAATGTGTTCTGGGTTCAAGATAAAACGTTTTGAAATATCTCATATGGGCTCTGTGCACGACAGCGTCCTGTTAACCAGTAAAACTAAAATAAAAATTTAAAAACTTAAGGAGCAAGCAGTGCACAGTGAGTCTGGGGTGGATGTCTCTGACACAAACTTTACAAATGAGGTGAATACTGAACCGTACTCAAGTAAGAAAAAGTATTTGAATAAAATACTGACATTTTGGATGTATAATGCATTTTAAATCTGTGTATGATTTATTGAGTTAATGAAATTGGAATTAAAAGACATTAAATTAAATAATGCACAAAATCTTTGACTTTCAAAGAATAGACATAGCGTGTAAAAAAAAAAAAAAATCATGTGTGAGGGTAAGATATAAAAGACACTAATGTTCAAATCGGTTTAAATGGTCAAACACAGTGCCGGACCTAGGAATTTGGGGACCCAAAGCAAAATTAAGCCCAGGCCCCTCCTCAAGTGTGATTTTTTATAACTTCTGTCGTATCTCTTGAATTGTTCTTGAAAGGAAACTTTTTTTTTTTTTTTACATGTGGTGACAGGTTCATAAATTTGTGATAGTAATTGAACTATTGGGAAATTCTAATTCATATGTTCAACAGCTACATGTTCTAAACAGGGGGTTTGGAGGTCCCAGGCCCCAGAAGAATATTTCAGAAAAACCAATGTCAAATATACTACTCAAGCAGGAGGAAAAGTATAGGGTCAGAAATAGGAACATTTCTTCAGTAAGTAAATGTAGCTGAGTAAACACAACTGCTCACAATGATGGCTGAACTCTCAAGAAGAAGCTAATACTTTAATAACAGCATAACAATAATAATTCCTCAGAAAATCGTGATACCTTTTTGTCATATTGCCCACCCAACCATATCTGTAGCACAATTTAATCCTTATATTCATAGACATGGGTAAATCTGGTGTGAGAATAGTATCCGTGGCTGAGTTGCGGTGCTGTCTGCTAAGTTAAGCCCCTCTCAGATTCTGCTGCTGGTGTGTCTGGTGGAGAAGGGTCGTGTGGGTAACACGGTGCAGTAATAAGGCCTGATCCCTGCTGACTGGGGCCTGTTTAAACAGCTCCATACTGAGACGCACAGTAATGGAGTCATTAACCTGCGCGCCCTCTCGGTTCCCTCTCCTGGGTCTGTTTCTCCTCTCCCTCCGCGCTCCAGCTCTTCTTCTGGATCTACCTCACCTTTCTCAACCAGCTCATTTTCATCTTCTCTTCTGTGTCCATCTCTTCTCTCATCCTTCTCTCCTTGCCAGCTCCTCTTCTGTATCTACCTTATCTTTCTCCACCTGCTCCTCTTCTGTTCCTCTCCCTTTCCTGCTCCAATCCTGCTCTTCTCCTGGATCTGCCTCACCATTCTCCACCATCTCTGGTCCTTCTCCATCTTCTCCTCTTCAGCTCCTTCTCTGTATCTACCTCACCTTTCACTCCTCTTCTCTCCCTCTCCTGTTCTATGTCTGCCTCTCCTCCTCTCACCTCTTCTGTGTCTCCTCTTCTCTAGTTTAAGGGATATTTTTTTGTGTTTTGTATTCATTTATATTATTTAAGTTTCATGTGTTACAGTTTTTGCAAATTAAATTCAAATTTAAATTGCTCCTCTACGTTATCTGCATGTCCTTTTTCTCCCCTGCTCCTCTTGTCCTGTCTCCACCTCTCCACATCCTCCCCTGCTCCTGCTCCTCTTGTCCTGTCTCCACCTCTCCACATCCTCCCCTGCTCCTGCTCCTCTTATGTATCTACCTCTCCACATCCTCCCCTGCTCCTGCTCCTCTTGTCCTGTCTCCACCTCTCCACATCCTCCCCTGCTCCTGCTCCTCTTGTCCTGTCTCCACCTCTCCACATCCTCCCCTGCTCCTGCTCCTCTTGTCCTGTCTCCACCTCTCCACATCCTCCCCTGCTCCAGCTCCTCTTGTCCTGTCTCCACCTCTCCATTACCTCCCCTGCTCCAGCTCCTCTTGTCCTGTCTCCACCTCTCCACATCCTCCCCTGCTCCAGCTCCTCTTGTCCTGTCTCCACCTCTCCACATCCTCCCCTGCTCCTGCTCCTCTTGTCCTGTCTCCACCTCTCCACATCCTCCCCTGCTCCTGCTCCTCTTATGTATCTACCTCTCCACATCCTCCCCTGCTCCTGCTCCTCTTGTCCTGTCTCCACCTCTCCACATCCTCCCCTGCTCCAGCTCCTCTTGTCCTGTCTCCACCTCTCCACATCCTCCCCTGCTCCTGCTCCTCTTGTCCTGTCTCCACCTCTCCACATCCTCCCCTGCTCCTGCTCCTCTTGTCCTGTCTCCACCTCTCCACATCCTCCCCTGCTCCAGCTCCTCTTGTCCTGTCTCCACCTCTCCATATCCTCCCCTGCTCCAGCTCCTCTTGTCCTGTCTCCACCTCTCCACATCCTCCCCTGCTCCTGCTCCTCTTGTCCTGTCTCCACCTCTCCACATCCTCCCCTGCTCCAGCTCCTCTTGTCCTGTCTCCACCTCTCCAAATCCTCCCTGCTCCAGCTCCTCTTGTCCTGTCTCCACCTCTCCACATCCTCCCCTGCTCCAGCTCCTCTTGTCCTGTCTCCACCTCTCCATATCCTCCCCTGCTCCAGCTCCTCTTGTCCTGTCTCCACCTCTCCATATCCTCCCCTGCTCCAGCTCCTCTTGTCCTGTCTCCACCTCTCCACATCCTCCCCTGCTCCTGCTCCTCTTGTCCTGTCTCCACCTCTCCACATCCTCCCCTGCTCCTGCTCCTCTTGTCCTGTCTCCACCTCTCAACATCCTCCCCTGCTCCAGCTCCTCTTGTCCTGTCTCCACCTCTCCACATCCTCCCCTGCTCCAGCTCCTCTTGTCCTGTCTCCACCTCTCCACATCCTCCCCTGCTCCTGCTCCTCTTGTCCTGTCTCCACCTCTCAACATCCTCCCCTGCTCCAGCTCCTCTTGTCCTGTCTCCACCTCTCCACATCCTCCCCTGCTCCTGCTCCTCTTGTCCTGTCTCCACCTCTCCACACCTCCGTTGCTGTGGGAGTCTGGGAGTGCAGACCAAATCAGCATACAGACCTGAAATAAAAGTCAACAGAAACGGAATAAGTTATTGATCTGGTACACACGAGATTACAATAAGCAAATGAAGTGTGATCAAACTGAGGGAGAGACAAGTGTGTAGTGTGTGAGATAGGAGAAGACAAAAAACATCCTATAGTACGCATTATTTAAGATTTTTAAACTGTTTTGGATGGCGTAACCTTGCTATTTCTTGTAGTATAGCTTAAATCAATGTTTTTCAACCTTTTTTGAGTTGTGGCACGCGTTTTGGGTTTAAAAGCTACCACTGCACGCCAACTACCACTAAAATATGACCAAATCAAACCATTTAGTTAAAAATATTATATATAATGAGGCAGATAATGTCTGTGGCACTGTCTAGTTCTTTAAATTTGGTAATAGTGATTGTTTTGCATTCTTTATTGGTGAAAATGTTGTTCAGAACACTCCAAAAAGGTCTGTTAGTTCATTAAATCCACATTTGTGAATCTGTTAACTCAAACTGGACATTTTCTCAAGGCGCACCTGGCAAAACCTCAAGGCACACTAGTGTTCCCCGGCACACAGGTTGAAAATCAAGGGCTTAAATGATTGGGTCTGCCAGAAAAAATACCTACAGATCTTTAAATCTGTGATGTGTGTATATACAAAACCTCAGCAGAAGGCGCAAGGCAAAAGAAGCCGCATGTATCCAGCATTAAGCATCAACTGAAGATGAAAAACATGGAAGAGCTTCATGATTGAGCAGCATTAGTGTTCTTATTGAAAAGCATAGAGCTGGGTGATATGACAAAATTGATCGATCATACTCTTTATTTATGATTTTTAATATTTACAATGACGAGTATATTATCGATGTAATCCCTCATTCGTCCAGGTGTGCTTCATCGTAGAAAAGGTTTCAGGGGTTGTCATCCGGACGCTGTTTGAAGATCGAGACGTTTCGACTTGGACTTTATCCAAAAGTCATTGTCAATCAGACTCTGATGAGTATATTATACAAATGTACACATATACATGCACAATGTTTCAGTTCATGATACACATTCCCATCCGTGCAAAATTAAAAGAATAGCATTTCCTCAAAACAAAATTGAGCCAATTGTTTGATCCAGGAAGACTTGCATATTCAGCCCGCTCTTCCTGACATAAACAAGCTGTGTATGTTGTTTACAAATGTCGCCATCTCTTCTATTTTATAAATATTATGTTATTTCCCACCATATTTATCACTTTTTTTTTTAATTCTGCTTAAATGAAAATGGCTTTCAGCATTAATCTCCAGAACATAAACAATACAGACTTAATAAGTGAGTTTGACCTCTGCTCCAAACCGTATGTTTTCTGTTGGCAGAGGATTGGCTGGAGACTTCCCCATTAAAAAGACCAAATGACGATTAGAAATGACTCAATCTCAGTTAAAGTCAGGTAAAGCTTTATGGGGGTCCAGTTTCTCACTCCCAAACACATCCTGCAAATCTTTTCCAGACCAGGGTCAGTGGAGAGCCTCAGCCCCTCGAGCGAGACCTGCTCCAGCCCTGGAGCCTCTGCCCAGTGGGGACGTGTCCACAGCACCAGCAGAGAGCATTCAAACAAGCTGGAACAGTCTTTATTTAATTTGATCATCTGCATAGGACCAAGAAATGACAATTTTTCTATAATAAGTGACTAGGTCTGTGACCAGGCCATTTGCTCACTGTAAGGATGTATGTTGTACAAGCACTTTAGGTATTCAAAACACCTGTAAGGTGAATGACTAGGAAATCATGATGGCATGTGGTATATTTGTGATGACCAACACAAAAACATATCCTTAAAGTGCATATGTTTTCTAATTATTACTTAGTTTGTTGGGATAGTACTTTAGATGAATAACTGTCAAGTTTATGAATAGATTAACATAGTCATCAATACATCAATACATCAAATTCCAAAATGCACCAAATCTAATTTATGTACAAAGAAAACATTTTCTGGTAGTTTTTGAAATAATAAAAGTGTTATCATGTATTTTTATTTTCAAATAATAAAACTATGATGTTAAATAATGCGTCTGTTCCAGGCAGCTGGTAAATGAGATTTTCTCTCCCTTGAAAAAATCCCCTGGAATGCTGCTCAAACTGGTAATTTGTATCTGCTCCAAACAAATGATCTCTTATCTCACATAAGAGATAAACTGTGACGTGATACGAGCATGGTAATCACCACAAAAAGTGGATCTGAGGGGTTAACCGCCACATAAACAATGGGAACAGTTGTTTTTTGAGGTTTACTTACACATTTAGCCATATTGTTTACTTACAAGTTAATTCAGCTGAGACACTTTGAAGTCAGAACTTGCAACATTCAAGTGAGAAAAAAACAGCCTCCCTAACGCAGCATTAGACAGTGTTTTGCCCTGGTCTAGGGTACAGTATGGTTGCTATAGGCTAATAGCTAAAAAAAAGTTAACAAAATTATCAAACTATGGAAAACTAGATACAATACAATAGACTCAGCTAAATCTTAAATGTAATTATGTTAACCATGTTTTGATGTAAAAATAGTCTAACCCAGGGCTGCCTAAAGTGGGGCCCGCGGGCCAAATTAGACCCCTGTAGGGCCAAGTTTGGCCTGTGGGCCAAGGGGTGAGATTTGTTAATGAGTATCTATTTGATAAAATTTTGTTTTAAAAAGACAAATCTATTTCCCTACAAGATTTTAATAAAAGACAATTTAATCATCATATCTTTACAAAAAAGTATTAGATGCAACCAAAATGAGGGCTGGTCCTAGGTATGCTACAACGAATACATTTCGGCCGCCAATGAAAGAAGTTTGGGCCCCCCTGGTCTAACCTGTCATATGCACTTTAACATACACAACCTTACATTCCTCATTGGTTGTGCATTTATGTCAGCGTCTCAAACTAACGTACAAACTACTATTACTATTGCAATGACAGCCTGTTCTGTTCCATGTCAGAATCTCTGCTCCCCTCACTATTTATGTTGATAATAAGGCCTTTTGTCGCACATCCCACATTCATTACGCGCCTGTCTGCTCTTCATGTAGGGAAACAAAGACTCAATAATGGCACAGCGTTGGGTTGAGAGAGGTCACAGTAAAAAAAAAAAAAACAGCACCGGAAACCACTGACGGCACTTAAATGCTACCATCCCTCCCTCTATTGATCTGATTCCACCGATATCACACACGGCACATTCTTTTGTATTTGCTTTTTCAGCGTGCGCTCTCGAAAAACAATCAACGCAATCAAACAGCTCCGTCCCATCAAGTCACCGAGAGGAGAAGAAGCGCTGAGAGAAGGAGGAAGGAGGGAGTGCGTTTGAAGTGTGAATCGGCGCGCGCCAGATGAAATGCATATCACGCTGAATGGTTTGTGTCATTAGGAGGAATGAGGCAAAAACACGGGAGCACTCGTGAAGCATGGGCCGGGCGCGCGCCATGTTGTGTGGGGGAAGCCGAGATGAAGGGATGTTCGTGGTCTCTCGTCTGTCAGCGACTTCAAACGGTGGCATGTGCGCCGGTAGAAGGAAACAAACGCACACACGCGCCAAGACTTCTGTGCCTGTCAAAGCCCCTCTGACACCCCCTTCATCAGGTGTACAGCCTTTAATCCATGCACGGATAAATAAATCAGCGCGCTTTTGGGAGGGGGGGTCAGAACAGCGCCCCCTGGTGGTGGGGTGGTGGTGGTTGAGGAGGATATTGGAAGTGATTAGTGGAGCAGAGCGGGTGACAATGAAAGGCCAGTTACTTACAACAAAGATGCACAGAGAAATTAGAAAAGAAATAAAATGTTAGTATAGTGTTCTGTTTTTCACTTAAAGGGGCTGCGTCAGAATTTTTTTCATATAAGTTAAATTTGTTTTGCCCCAGTACAGTTATATTGTAAAAGGCTCTTAGGGTCATAATGAGACCACTGTGTGCATCTAATTATAAAGTGTTTTATTCTTCACAAAGCAGGAAGTATACTGCTACTAAACTAAATAAACTCATTTGTGTTAGCTTTACCGCGTCATGAACTCTGGCTCCTGAAAGTTGAACTTTAAAAGATCATTAGACTGTAGTAGGTAAGTGTTTAAAATGAACAGTTTCTCACGTTTTTAAGATGATACAAATTAGCACATCAGTTTAACATGTACCTTTTCACTAAAAACTAACTTTAAAGGCTCTTTTCTCGAGGTCTGGTCTGATCTCCGCTGTGCAATATATTGTGCCACAAGCAGGTGGCAGTCCCTTAATCAGAAAAGTTACGCAGTGCACCTTTATGTAGCACCTACAGAAACTGCATTTCCAGGTCATGGACAGATAAGACAACATTTGAACTTAAAACGTACACAAAATGTCCTCAGTCAAAGAAGTTTAAACCATGATTTAGATGTCAATAGAAATGACTCTCCATAAGAACGGGTTATGTCTATTTGAACATCTTTATAAAAATGCATACTTATTATATACTTATAGGTGAGTTTGTTAACTTTCTATTTAAGTTACATCTGTATATATATATATATATACACATATATACATATATAATTTGATGAGGGAAAACGTCAATAACTTTTCACAATTTCTGAAGTAAACTTTTAGTTGACTATTTTGGTGTAAGATCAGATTCAACTCCTGCTTAGACCTGCCTCTGAACAACCCAGCCACAACACTGTTCAGAAAAATAATAAAATAAAGATTTCCGGGTTGATTTGCTGGGTAACGTCCAACATTACATCCTCACACAGTCAGGCTCCATCTAAAACAGTAGTGTCAGTTCCTGACAGTGCTCATTCTCCTCTCCTTCCTGTTTGCTCCTGCAGCTCACAGAGCCTGATCACTCCTGACAAACACAAGCACAGACTTGTACTTGTGGACTTTTTGTGAGAGTGAGTTTTGACACTGGAGCAACATCTGGAGGCGACAGAAGAGAGAACAGAGGAGCAGAATTAGAGCTGACGCGCCGACACGCTCTCATCACACAAGCCTCGGACATGTCTGTTCCAATATGGCCGCCCCGCATACAGAAACACACAGCTCACAATAACAGCGCACACAACCTGACGGCTACGACTCGACACAGGAAAACTCCTCAGAACCTGCACGTAGAGGCACGACGCTGTACCTGTCGAGCCGCCTTTCCATCGTCTCTTTTCATTTTATTTTAACAGCAGAGGCGGCGCAGACGGAGATCAGCTGCTGAAAACTCCAGCACTCAAGTCAGAACACAGGTGTTGTTCTATTGTTGTGTTTGTTTGGTGTTTTGAAGAGCGGTCTGGCAGCGGCAGGCGCATCCTTTTCAGAATACAAAAGATGCCTTAGAGGCAACATAAGTGAAGTTTTATGCTGATGACTGGCTGTTTGACAAACATCGGGGGTGAAACGGCAAGCCTGCTCACAGATACCGTGCTCAAATAAAATGTAGAAAATAACCTGGGTAATATGTAAAAGAAAAAAGAGGAATTGAAGGGTGTGAGAGGACACAGAAAACTCATTTATATCCTATAAGAGAACGTGCAGCGCCCAGGGGGGGCTGTAAGTTGTGAAAAATTAAAGGAGACGGATTCAAACTGGCCAATTTCCACATCAAACAAACCCCGGGCTGCTGCTCCAGGAGAGGAGCTGCTCTGGTGTGTGAGAGAACAGAGCTCGCTCCCACCTCCTCTGCAGCCTACAGCACTTGATTTTTATATTTGGCTCTTTTTACTGGTACTCTCCATTTCCTCAATAACCCGGCTCTGTAATTCCCCTAAGCACTGCACTGGTTACACTAGCCACTGTCTCTCCCCTGCCTAATTATACCCTTGTGAGTCTATTAATCAACTTGTGAATTATTTAGAAGGGCTAGCTCCTCTGCCTGTAACTGGCTTTGACACTGTGAAGATGGAGCGGGGCGGATGAGGCGAGCGAGGGGGGGGGGGTGTGTGTGTTACCGCGGATACAGGGAAGGTGGGCGGCGGGAAAAGACAGGCATAAAAGGGAGAGAACGCAATAGAAAGAGTTGAATTGAACCCGGGGTCTGGCTGCCTCCGTCCCCTCGGGAGTTTGTGAGCTGCCAGAGCTAAGGCGCTAAAGCTAGCACAGCACGGCAGCAGCGGCGGCGGCAGCAGACACATGCACGCGGCGCGCAGAGCAGAGGAGCCATCAACATGCGCCGTGTTTGTTTTCGACCCTTGTTTTTGTTGTGTTTCCTCTGTCTTCCCACCCTCGATTTCCATGCATAACTTTTCATGATAAACAGGAAATTCATGAATATATGGAGTGAAGTTGGACGGGGGGAAGGAGGGAGCGGTGCTGAGATCCGCAACTCTAGACTCGGGAATGTGGGGAACAACTGTGCAAATTCACAATGAAGTGAGAGTATTACTGACAGGGATGTGCGGGATATTAATGTTAACACTGATGTCAAATGTATAAAAGTTAAAACGATGCTTGATTGAACGTGTCTGGTGTGTACGTTTGTAGGTAACCAAACAATCAGTTGTTACAAAAGTGAGCAATGTTGGCATAATCATTTGGAATGGTTTCAATAGAAAACTAAAATAGGCAGGATCAAGTGACAGCAAAGACATAGCTACAATCTTGTCACAATACTTAAATGTCAAACTCAGTTCTGATACTAAAGAAAAGATTTCTTCATATTCATTACAGATTTTAACACCACAGTTAAAAACAGATTTTTATTGATGTGATTTTCTGCACAAAATAGCGGTACTTTCTACTTTCTACTAGTTCTGACGAAGCTCAAATCAGGGTTAAAAAGTGTCCTGTTTACTTGATTTTTTGTTGTTGTTAGTATTTAGTTTCAGTGTTTGTTTTAGTATAGTTTCACACTTTTGACAACCTTAATACAAACACATTTTGTCTGATATGTTGAATTGAACAACTTTATTTGATCAGAAAAAATCTACAAAGACACCAATTATATTATTATCATTTCCAGTTTCAGGTTCCAGTCTAAATACTTGTTTTTAACCTATACTGCCATAAAACACCACAGACTCAAACCCGAGGGGTGGACAACTCAGGCAGTGTCGTACAAGATGAAGGATGAAAAACTTAGCTGCAAGTGTAAGGTAAGATTTCTGGCTTTAGGTTCAAACCTTGACTGATCTCAAACAGGACCCACACACTAACGTCTTATTGTCTTTTACTAACTCATTTTATATTAATTTACATCCAGTTTGTTTGTGTTGAAGATTACTCTGTGTAATCTAGTTTAAACCTGGGTTTGTCCTTTCTCTTTTTACCGAGTGTGGAGTTGTTATTTAATCGTTTAAATGTTTTGAAAGGCAATTTTGATGGTCTTGATTTATGGACCTCAGCATTCTTTGGCCTCAAAAACGTAGCAAACAGGTCTGAATGAAACAAAATACAAAAAGTTAAAAACATTATAGGGCAGTGACTTCACTTTTCTGTGAAAATAACAAATCATTTTTGATTCCTGTCAAGGTTGTGGCCATGCATTCTTGGATGCAAGACCGCTGGAACATCAGGTGCCACAGAGGGTGGCTGTGGCAGAATGTCAAAACTGTTGTTGTGTCCTTAGGCAAGACACTTCACCCACTTTGCCCATTCGCACACTCTGTTGAGTGTGTGAATGGTTGGTGGTCATCAGTGGGGTCAGTTTTACTTTACCACTACCTGGTGTGGAGTGTTGCTTTTGTTGTTTTTAGTGAGAAAATAAATTCGTAACATGCCTTTAAACATCTGGCAAATTATTAAAGGTGTGGGTTTATAGTCGCATAGTCAATTAATTGGCCAATGGCGTTTTAGTTGAACAAAATTTGTACTGGTCATCGACTTATTATACTTGGATTATAAGGATTTGGGAGTAAATTGGGAGCTCATTACCCTGTTTACATGTGGATACCTAGTTGACTATGATAAATAGTCAAATAGTTAATTTTAAATTAAATCTTGAGAGCTTGTGGTCTTATGGGTACAGTTTGGGTCAGATATTTGGTCAGAAAATAGGCAAGTCAAGTTTATTTGCAGTGCTTATTCTTATTCTACCAGTTTTACACATGAATACCTACTGTACCAATACTTTTCTGTACAAATCCATGAAATCCTGCGCGCTTGTGGTCTTACAAGTGCAGTTTGGGTCAGATATTTGCTTGAATCTTAGAGATACTTAATAGTTTTGAGAGTTTTTGTCAGCACCGCTCCTTGGCCTTTTTAGTCGACGAATAGATGCAGAGAGCACATCTTTCGTCGGCCAAGAATTTCTTCAGTCGACCACAGCATCTTGATTCCTTTCAGCTAAATTATTACATGTAGCATTCAAAAGAAACACAAAACATCAAAAACATTCTGTTTTTAAACATTTAAACCTGCTCTGGCTCCTTTTACCCGTGCTTTGTCGCTCTCTCACACAGACATCGCAGGGTCTTGCCTCTCCTTGACAGCGTTTCCCTCGAGCCGCGCCGCACGTTTGCCGCTGATCATCATGACGGTTGTAAGTGTTAGCCTCCCCGCGGTCTGCAGTCGGGCCCTGGTTCTCGGCTTGTCTAATGACTCCCATCGACGCCGACTCTCCATAAGAAACGCTTGGTGATTATTATTTTCATTTTCTGGACCCCTGGTGGTGGATGGTGCTCACTTGCAGAATCGTAATGAAGCCGGTCTGACAAGCGTTCCAGGGAAGTTATTTCAAAGGAGGCGAACCACTTTAGGGCCGCTGCACCCACGCGACGGCGGAGGAGCCCTATACGGCGCTGATATTACAGTAGCAGATGGGGGAAGACGTATTCCCACTGGTGCGAGCGTCTTCTATATACTGTCTCCTGTTTGGATGTGAAAGACTGACACACGGAGAGGCCCCAAGTACTTTAGCGGCTGTTTGACGACCTCGCTGGATATTGCTACCCTTTTGACCCGTATTATTCATAAATCTATTCATATTCATAATGTATACTTCGTGCTGATATTGGCGAGGTGGCCTTGGTGGGAACTGTCTGGCTATTGCTGAGGTGAAGTCGCATTTTTTAAGGCTGTGAGGAGAGTTTATAGGTTTAAAATGCACTTTTGAATTACTTTAGTGTTGGTATGTATAGTTTAAAATAAATGTATATTAAAAAAACTGTGTAATTATGTAGGCCAGTGGTGTGTGTGTGTGGAGTCCTCTGCAGTACAAATATTTGCTAAACTTAGAGTCATTAAAGCCACATTTTTGTTCTCCTTTGGGCTAGTATACCTTGTGATAGTATAACAGTTTAGTCCTATGTCAGATTTTAGCCCTAGTCCAGATGTGGGACAGTCCTGTTTCTTCTTCGGTGGCACTCTGTGTTGAGATGTTTGAGATTTCATTCATTTTCATTTCATTTCATTTATTTATTCATTTCATTCATAGCAACAAAATAAAACAAATACATCTTGAACAGAGATGATGAATAAAAGGGCACAGAAAGAAGCAAAAGCTTATGATATCTGCCCCTTATCAACAGAAATCGTACACTTCCAGTGCGATGCGTTGCAAACAATAAACAAACAAAAAAAGAAAGATTTTCTGCTACATAACACAAAAGACGACTTAGGATGTCCTGCTACACATTTTTGTATCTTCCCACTAACAATTTTTTCACACTTTTCTTAAAGATATTGATGGACTTGGAGGTTTTAATTTTGCACTCCAGGTTGTTCCACAGACTGACTCCTTGAATCGAAATACATCTTTCCTTTGGTTTTGTTCTAAACTGTGGCTTAGCAAAAAGATCAGTTCCTCTTAAATGATATCTACTTTCTCTCTTTTTGAATCGTTTTTGCGATGGTGTAGGCCATAAATGCCAGCAAAAGGGTCATTAACTCCATCTTGATGAATGAAGCAGTTTCAATCAGGATAAAAAATCAAAATTGGTGCTTTTTGTGTCCCAGAAATATTAACAGTCGAAAAATGTCTATCATAGCATTTTTATATAGTTTTTTTCTATGTGAAGTGCATAATATTTTGACTATTTTGTGTTACATTCAACCATTTTAAACCAATTTCAATATTCGTTAAGCAATTAATATCAAATTCATAACCATAAATGTGTGTCTTTGGGCATGACCCTAAATACAGTAGGATTGCCTTTCATTAGGGAAGATGAAAATGAATATGTAAGTTGCAGATAAAACCATAAAGAAACCAAATGTGTTTATTGTGTCTTAATCACTCACTGTCTTTACATTGTTTCCAGAAAGTTATAAAGACATCTTTTTAAATGATATTCATTCATCATTTTGTACCTGTCCCTTAGTGTCATTGTCATTCCTGTTACCATTTTCAAAATCTCGCCATAAAAAAATTAT
Source organism: Rhinogobius similis (assembly GCA_019453435.1). NCBI lineage: Eukaryota > Metazoa > Chordata > Actinopteri > Gobiiformes > Gobiidae > Rhinogobius > Rhinogobius similis. The sequence continues at coordinate 8,309,605 of CM033625.1, read as the reverse complement.
ACATTGCAGTGTCATCATCAACAAGAAAGAGTTTAGTTTTAAAAAAAACAAAACGTTCCCACTACTTGAGCAAGGAGCAGAGGTCTCTTTCTCTTGAATAGTTTTACTTTTAAACATTCAGGAAAGTGTTCTTTACACTTATTTAATCATTTCTAAAAGTAATTCAATGCCAATACAGCTTGTGGCTTTGAACTATCTAACATGAAATAGCAATTGAGAAAAATGTTTAAAAATTCCTACAGTCATTCCTGTTACCAAACTGCTGATGGACAATTCAAGACAAAAAAATTAAGACATACCTTTGAGATGGGCCATAACATTTTTAGGAAATAATGTGTTTATTTGAAATATAAAAAGAAAAATCCAATTCCAATGCTTTTAAAAGGCGCACCTTTCATGGAATGATTGTGGAGTGAATGAAATTTGAGACACATATTCTGCTACAATGACATTTTTGAGCTTTTAACCATGTTCTAACAATGTTCTGTCGTCAAAAACATACCTGCAGTTGCATTAAGATGCATGCACGCTATTTTGAGGAATGCTAGTTGGCTAGTGCCGACAGTCAAAAACACTTCCTGCTGAACTCCCTCAATCCGAGACACATTTTTAGATCATATACATCATTTATCCGAGAATCTTCTGCTGTTTTAAGTCCTTAATTCATCACCAGATTCATTCCGGGCATTTCTGCCGTCTAAACACGATAACTGTCACTGCTAACAGCATCATAGACCACATCTTAAAGTGATGACATAACTAAATTGTGTTAAGCGCAGACAGACAGCAGAGAAACTTGTTCATATAGTGAACAAGGGGATTACTTCTGGATTATCAAATTATGTCAAGAGCTAGTGGGCGAGTGTTTAAAAGTCACAAGATTGAGACAGGCAGACCTAATATGGCTTACTCAAGCATGTGCAGATGAAGCTGAACACAGCTGCAGCAGTGGGTGTCCATCCATCAACTTTTCACTTAACAAGAAAATAGTTAGTCCAAGTTACAACGATGAAATTATAATGTACAATTTAAATCCACAAAAACAAGGCTGGTGTTTTCTCACTTAAGCCATTTCTTACCTGCATTTGTTTTTGTGAAAGTCTTAATCCAGAGCAGTATTGACAGGTAAAGTGTGTTGCAGTGTTGCAGCTCGAGGGCATTTTACGAGCTCTCACACATTTACATTTTTTCACTCATAAAACACACAACTCCAGATTGGTATGAATCCAAAATATGTTCATGAATAATTTACACAAAGGTAAGCATTAAAATAACCCAACCAGATTTGTTGATCAATTTGCTGACATAAATGGGAATAAGTTATTTTTCACTCTAGTTCAAGTGTCTTTAACTTCCACGACATAATCTTAAGGTAATATCAATACAAAAACGATGTCCTGACTCATAAAAATACATTATCAAGCTTGTACAGTATAACGTGAAATAAAGTGTAAGTAACTCAGTTGACTTAATTGAAAAAAAGGCTAAAAACAATCGGTTTCTGTCAAGTAACATCACTGGGCAGATAATTCAGTGTCATACTGGCAGGCCTGCTGTTGACATATCAATAAATAAATAACGGGATTTATTTATCTCTTCTGTGCAACGATAACATTTGAGCAGACAACTGAATAAACAACTTATTTGACTCATTATATGTAGTAAGTACTTAAAGTTTATGAGTTGGAATCCTTCCGTGATGTCATCAAAAAGAGGCACACTGAAAATAGAGAAACAATTTACACAAAACTGTCACCATTATTTGACAGTTTAAGCCATCATTCAGTAGTATGAGGTATTATTAGTTGTCAGTCATAACTGTTGTGTAATTCATATGGATTTCAGCCCTTTTTTTTCAAAATGGTTGCTATGAAACAGTCTGGAATTAATGGAATTACCGTGTCCATGTCCAACCAGGAAGTAACATTGTAAATATTATGAAAACTGTCAAACTGGGGACAAATAGACAAGTAGATTCTTAAATACTGTATAATCATGTTCATGTTCAGTACGTTTTAGTGAAATATGTCTTGTAACATATCACAGACTCTAAGTGTTTCATTCTGCTTTTTATTTATTGCTGCTCATGTTTTTTAACAATATTGTGCATTTACAATTGTTTCTATGTATGTGGTGTAAATTAGTGTCTGCGTTATCATTTATTGTCTATATTTTCTTCAGTAATATATCGCACTACATGTAGTATAAACGGCTTTTCCATGGCTTTGCAAGGACTTATAACAGGAAGAGGCTGATATCAATGTAAGCACCAAAAGCTCAAAATTCCCTAAAAACTTAAAGTGCGCCTGACAGGTTCGACGACTCACTTGACAAGAATGCAGTTGACATCAATATATTTCAAATTTTGTTAAAATACTTCACTAATTTTATCACGGTTTAGCATTCGGTTTGTTTTTTTTGTTTTACTTCCTGGTTGTAAATGATGACATCACACTAGGAAATTACCATAGCAACCATCCTGTACAGTGGGCCAAAACTCATTCAGTGTCACAGATTTTTTTTAATTTTACAAATAAAAATACATGCGATCGCCTTTATTTTGTTAAATCAATGTTTAAAGGACCACAAAAAGTAGTTTGTTTTGTGTAAATTATGCTTAAACTTTCTCTCCCTAGTGTGATGTCTCAGTCTGTTTACTTCCTGTAATTTTCAATATATTTTTCTACTTTTCTCCACAAATGGCTGCTTAATTGTTGTAAAACTAAAATGCATATGTACAACTGGTATTAATACACCAAATAAAGTCAAAATTAGAAAATCGTGAAAACCTGTCATACCCACTTTAATTAATACTGTATTTAGTTCAGCACTACACACAGAAAGTTTCAGTTGTTCGAAGATTTCTTAGAGCTCAGTTTTATTTTGACCTGCATGCTAATCAAAAATGCTAATCACTACAATGAAGCCTACGCCGCTGTCAGTAAAGATCAAGACTGTTTTGAGCAGGTTAAGGAAATTTCCTTTGGAGTTTACATTTTGTACATAAGCGACTGGATCCAATATGGCCGCAAATAGTGTATAGGCATAGACCGTACATATCAGTGGACCATGTTAGCATGCTAGCCGCCGCGTTCCAAATAGGAAGCAGCTATGGAGGAGCTCCTGGCTCCATGAAGCCGAGCTGCCATTCACTTTCTGTTGTGACACTGGTGCCCTTTACTCTCTAACTGTTTCTGTCAAGCTCACCATCTTGGAACTAAAATGTCTGTTCTGACACACTCTACATGAATCGGGTGTTTTTTCTCGTTGGTTGTTCATAAATCAAGTTATTAGCAATAATAACTGACCAATCAGGTGCTTCCTTTTCCAGGGGCCGTTTTCGCTCGTGTTAGCAACAGGTTTGATTGACAGCTAGCGCCAGACGCTGTCGCCTATGGTTGCCGCCGTCTCCTCTCGCCGAGGGGCGGATACCGTTAGCAACCGCGCTCCTGATTAGTCCGTGTGGTTGCCACGATACGCACTCGGATTCCCAAATATGGAGTCTGGCTCCGCTTTAGCCGCTATAACTGCTAGCTCCGCTTTAGCCGCTATAACTGCTAGCCGCGATTGGCTTCATTTGGCTGGAGCCAAACGCTACGTGTGACGTCACAATCCCATAGTCCATCGATATGTACGGTCTATGTGTATAGGTCACGTGTCAAGCTGAAGACGTCAAAGCGTAGTGAAACTGTACGTATTTCAAAAACCTTGAGGGTCACTTCCTGAGTTACCGCTGGATGTTCTCGTACCGTCAAACCAATTACAAATAACATAGATCCAAATGTGAATGAATCAATGAAACAAAGTCAAAATAACTCAAAACTTTCAAGATACAAAACAAATACTTTTTCTTTCTGCGAGGCATTTCTCGCTAATTTCCATTCTTTATATTTTCTCATCGCTACTCCAAATTCATCTGAATCAAAACATCCTCTCGAGCTAAACACGCAACTTATCCAGCTTCATTTATTAAGCAGCGGACAAGTCTTTCTACACAAAGGCCCCTGTTGTATATGCGTCTACTGCGTTTTTATGTATGCAGCTAGCTTCTGTGTGTCTGACTAGCTAGCACGTCTCATTAGCCCGGTTGTTGTTTGAGCTACGTCCACCTCGCGCCTCTTGTCTCTCTGGGATGTTTATTAAATTAATAAAAAGTTGCTCAAGGCGAGGCAGCAGCGGCTAATGCCCGGAGCTGGTCTGTGATTGGCACTCGAGTCCGGCCCTGCGCGCCTCTCCTGGGCCCCGCGCGATTGCTTTAACTAACTGGCCGTGACTGAGGAGAGCTGGTTGACATGAGCCCCCCAACCGCCCCAACCGCCGCCGCTAGTTGTCCAAGATCCATTAGCTTTGAATTGGGAAAAGGAAAAGACTGTCAAAACCGTCAAATCTGCCTGTAAATTTAATCTTGTAAGACAAATGTGATAATTAGGAAGCCAAATCATGGAACTACAAGTCTACAAACGGATATATCTATTTGCATTTTGGAATTAATCAGTGGACCATGTTGTAGCCAAAGGAGAGGATTTGAAATTTGAAAGAATATACGGCGGTTAGGATTTCTGCCTGAAAACAAGAATGTCACTGGTTTGAATACCGGAACATGTGCCTGCTCTGTTCTCTTTGTCTGAACAATCAAAACTGGAATTTAAATGGACACAATTAGCAAATCACAAAGGTTGTAATTTGTGAAATTAAAAACCATAATTCCATCCACAAACAGCAAAATATCCTGTTTTATTCTGCATAAAAACTACCAACTGTGCAGTTTAGATTTGTACAAACATGTTCAGAAACACATGTGATTCTTTTATTTCAGTCTTTTTGTCAATTCACCTGGACAAGTTAAAGTTTAAATTGCGAACTTTGAACAGAATCCTTTTAAAAGATAAATCACAAATCTAGTCCCAATTGCAATACTGGCCAGTAAAATAATAATAATAATGATAAAACATATTTTCCCAAAACGACAAACCCTAAAGAGGACCACAAAGTGTCTTATGACAGTGAAAGGGTTTACTGTAATAAACAAGCTAAGTCCACATAGACAATATTTTACTAAGACGTTTTAGTCTGGAATTATATCCTGTCTCCCAATTTCAAATGGACGTGATTGACAGGGGGATTAACCAATCAGAGAAACGCATGGTCCATTTATATCTAATCAAACATGGCAGTTTACGAGTGAAAAAGGAAAACAAACAACAAAGAATTGTGAATCAACGCAGATTTCTGTAGAATCAACAAGCGAAGCACTAAACTCTTATGAATCTGAGAAGTTATACATTTTGTTCTGAATGATATATTGTATGACATGACAAGATTGTTCAAGAGGAGAGAGGTCTTCCACATTTGAAAGACTTGTGCTAAACGGCTGTGGTTGGATTGTGCCAAGTTAGGAGTTTTTTGACGCCCTTTATGGTTTGCTTTCAGACCATTCTGCTTTGCAACAGAATGTAGGAGGGACTGGCGGGTCAGATATTAGTGTCAATCCAATGTTGAAAATATTGCTGATATTTGAAAGAGATATTTTTCCTGCATATTATTACGGACCATCCCTGGAACAAGCCAGCGCCAAGGCATAGTTTCTGATTTGAGGGCTGACCTAGATTAGATATCATTCAGTGATAAATATTCTTAGTCCTATGGTAACATTTCCAAGTCACTATACACTATATGTGCTACTTAAAAGTCCTGTACCTGATTTGGAACCATGAGTGAGGAACATGTTCCAGAATGAACCCTTGGCCCCGCTCATTTAGCCCCTCCTCAGTGTTTACTCAGCGAGAGAATAATATTCTTACTGAACAATACCCTGGTTATGACAGTACTGTGAGTATAGTGTTCACATGGGGAGAAAAACAAGGATACAGCCTACATGTGGACTGAGAGGATCCTGGGAATTTAGAGTGGTAGGCAACTCTGGCAACTATGGCACAGATATGGCAAGGAGTTAAACATGTCACCAACTTGGCCAAGTTATGCCTTTTTAGCATGTTTCAGTGGAAAAATACAGTTTCAGTTCTGTCTGAGAGCAACAGAAATTACTTTGCTGTTAAAAGTTGTCTATATTTTACAGTAAATGACTAGACTGTTTTATTACGTATAATAATACATAATAAAGTCTGAGTTATTTGGGGAAATTAGCTGCTCCTGCCAAATTTGTTTCATCAGCAGCATTTCTGATTGGATAAAATTGTCTGTTCCTGCTGGCTGAAGTTACTTCCTCGTGGTTTTCATTAAACAAATTACCTTTGAAAATGTACAGACACAGACAGATCATTCAGTGTATTTATTTTATTTTTACCAATGCTTGATTTTTTTACTTTTTTAATGAGCTGAGAAAAAAAAGGTCAGGTACAGGCCCTTTAAAACACACTATAAAGAAGCATGGCAGGTGATATTCCATAAATTATTCAGTGCAAGGCAGTTTGATGAGATAAAAATCTTGAAAGTTGGATGCAAAGTGCTATGGAGGATAGCACTTCTCTTCACTCTTTTGTGGAGTATTAAATAGTCCAGAAATTGTCTAATCTACATTGCATATTATCAACAGCCGCTAGCATAAATGGTATAAAGCCACTAAATTGAATTAAAAAGGGCCTTCAAGACTGGAATACCACATTTTGGTTCTATTAATATCTACGATTAATCACATAAACAAAGATAAAAAGGAAAATAAATATTTGCACATTTTAATGGCTGTGAGAGAGAACTGGGTCAGTCTCCTGCTGAATAATGCCTTCTCTGCGTGGAGCTCTTGTTTGGGTTTGTTTAGGTCTCTGTTTGTTATTTGTTTGGGTTAAGCTGAAGTAGAACTCGGGAGTGTGATTGTTTCAGAATTATCAGAACAGATCTAGACAGAATTTAGCGTTATGATGTCTGCTCAAGGAAAATAAAGCTGGAGTTGTGTTTTGTTTCATTCACAAATGTTTGAATAACTCTTCAAATTTAATTCTTCTCATGAGCTCAGAACGTTCTCCTCAAAACTTCATATTTCTTCAAAAGTTCACTTAGTTGAGCACAAATTGTCTTCACTAAAGCATGGACTGAATTACAAACAGCTATTGTTTTAGCATTTATTAAAATTGCTCCCCTTCATTCCAAAAGACTGATAACAGGGTGCACAAAAATGGCTTTTCCTTACAAATTGTTTGTCTGTCTTCAGTTCATATTGTATATGTGTTTTCTTCTAGTCAGACAACTTTTTGTGAGTGAGATGTATTTACCTTGACATGTTTGGGCTGCTATCTGCGAGCCTCTTCAGAACTGTCACCGGTCTTGGTGGTGACGTGTCACTTATCAGCTGATGTTACTTCCTGAGGCGTGGTCAGCCTGATGGACCTGGCAGGTCGCACAGGAAATCACAGACCATCTCCACACACTAGACAGCACAGGCAATATTCAGATCACGCACGAGGAGGAAAAGGACAACACAAATCTTATTTCTGGACATTGAAATACACCACAACCAAGATGGCAGCATCTAGTATACAGAAAACCCACACACACAGATCAGTATCTACTATGGACTATCAGTTGTAAGTAGAAAGGGTTTCAGGGGTTGTCATCCGGACGCTGTTTGAAGATCGAGACGTTTCGACTTTTATCCAAAAGTTATTGTCAATCAGAGA